>MNPL01005294.1:0-12950 GCA_002081605.1 Tropilaelaps mercedesae
TTGTATGACTTAGAAGGATATATATATATATATATATATATATATATATATATATATAATTATTTCTTTTTATTCTTAAGTGTGTATACGGTGCTGTTTGAGTAATGCTTTTGACTTCATTAACTTATCCAAAAAATAGTGAATCACGTTGAGAATGTGTTATTTCATCTAAAATGATATACTCGAGTCCAGACTATCCCAACTAAAATGTATTCTTTTCTACAGTTCTGTTAATCATCTTTCAAATCACCCACTAGGTACAAATCGCCAATTGAAATGTATAGATACAGACGAGTTCCATCGAGCTAAAGCAAGGCGTTCTATGTATTAGGCTACTTTTTGCTCACATTCTATGCTCGTTGATCTATAAATTGCTAAAGTGGAAATTCAAACAGGCTGAAACAGCTATGATTTGCAAAAAAAGTGAAAAAAATTTCTTCTATATGGCTCTAGGTCCATTATCCTTCGATTCTTTACTTTAGAGCGTGCGTTGAAAATGCAGTGGACGAAGCGGGTTAGCAGAAGTCTGAGGTTCACGTGTGAGTTTCTACGGGGTAATCAATAAGTCGTTATCCATATGGATTTTTAGATTATTTTCCTCTGATGCCAGAGCGGGCCTACAGGCTGCTTTTACAATAAGAAAGACAAAGAATATAAAGGCTTGAAAATCATTAGGAAAATGTGGCCCTTCTGTAGTATATATGTAGATACGGTAATTTCTCATCCTGGCTCATAATGTTGACTACCAGGTTTGTTTATGTAACTGTGCGCGCCTTCAGTACAGTGAGTGCTAGAGGAGATATATTGCGACAATTGTATTGACGTACCTGACAGCGACGCGGCTACAATGATTTGTACATCAATTGCTATGAGACCTTGGTAGTCGATAAAGCTATTTCGTTCATAGGTGAGTGAGTGCTCTGTGCGGTGGGATGGAATATTAATGTAAACATAGTTAGAAAATCGTCTCCACAGCTATTAGTAGACCTTGCGCGATCGTTATTCATGATGGGATGCATTACAGCGCTAATTGTCGAGGCGGGCGAGGTCCAGACCAATATGTTACTGAGCTATACGCTGGAAGTCGTACCAAACATGCATGCTTCAACTCGTCCCTAGGTAAGCCCGACTAGTTGAACGAAACTGTGATGTGTTGCCAACACCAATGACAAACTGGGTGTTTTGAACGCCGGTGCCGGGAACGGACGCGCCGCGTTCAGCCGTAGATGAGATTCGCAACTCCATCTCGCATTGATCACCACCGAAACGTCAGGCGTTGCCCGTATGGTCGGGCCATTCCTCTAGCCACATCGGAGGTAGGTGCATATTAAGTTCAGCGTTGCACTCTGTCATTATCTCTGAATTACGCCCAGAAACACCTTACGAAACGTTCCGTCCAATGTGTGTGTACATAAGCAGGCAACTCCTCTATGATTACCGGTGCTAGATCTGAGCTGTCAATGAACTACGCGTCGTTTGGAACTTTCTGGTTTCTGGCTACTCTCGTACGTAAACGTTTAATATGGCAAACCCAAATATTCGTCGCGGTTAAATAGCCGACAATCAGAAAGTCGCTGATGCCTCGTCTGGTGAACTGTGCCTATGGGTAATGCAAATGGTCCTCTCAAAGCTTCGGGTTCGACGTTCTCTGAAAATGGAACCCAGAAACCCGTATCTTCTCTGTCCTCCTTAGGTCAACAAATAGTTCTTGGACTTGGGCTGGACTTCGCCGTATACATTACTCTGACCGGGATTTTGTCGTTCATTCGGCGTATATGTAATTCCGCTCATAACGCCGTTTAGGCAAGCACCGACAACTTCTTACTGTCCAGAAGAACCCGCTCGTTGTATAAGGCTGAAATCCGCATGAACAGTCAGCCCTTCCATGGATTAAGATTATCGCCGATGGAAAAGAGTGCGGTCTACGAACATTTTCGTGTCTCGCAAGCTGGCGAACGTGATCGCGTGAGTCTGTGTGTACTCGGTGCCTCCGCTGTTGTTCTGCGAGTTCGCTTGTTCCAGAACGGTGAGGGGATTACAAAAAAGATATCTCTAGTTAATGTGGGCTTAAAGTGTAAGGCGTGGTTGATGAGTCGAAGCCGTCCTCAATTCGTCCACTGATTTTGGAAAATGTTAGGCTGCTGCCGGCCCTAAACAGGGATCAGGATTGGCATGGCGGATTCGAAGCTGGTATATGGCGCTGACGCTAAGGCAGGTTCATGGGCCATTTCTATTGTCTAGCGGCGAAAGACTTTGGCGCTTCAACGAGGACACGCGCTCATTTGAACGTCAATCCAAGGTCAGCTCTAAGACTCGCGTAAAAGTTCCGGCTAATTCAGAGAATGTCAAACGTTCCATGTCGGCATGTCTTAATAAGTATGTGATGCGAAAAGGTCTTGTTGGATGTAATTGTCTTGTATTTGCTGTAATGAAACGCTATCATTATTTCGCGATAATGGGCGAACAGATGGCTGAACGCCAAATGCTGGCACGAAGAGGCATAACACAATTATAAAATACATTTAGCTGAGGACGTGAGAAAAAAACTAAGGACTCCTTTTCTTAAGGCTACTAGACTTCACATTGGATTTAGCTTGTCGTAGCTTCGTGTATTCGTTTGAGCTTCAAGACTCAAAGCGACATACGGGTGAACGGGTTTACTTCCTGCCATTGCACATTCACATCTACGAGGCTGTCTTGCAAATGCAAAAAAAGTTCAGATTGCCTCTGGTTTTCAACGTCTCGTTAAAAGTCTGACGCCCATTCAACTAAAGGAATATTGTACCATAAAACGTAGGAATTGTTTCTTGTATCTTTGGGAGGGAAACATTTTTGAAGGAAATGTATTCGTTCGTGCAGTTTGCACTAATCGTTATTGAACCAAATTCAGGACAAACGCAATCCATTTTGTTCGTCCACGAGATCGTTTTCAAATACACTTTTAATAGTCATTCAGCGAACGCTTCTATTAGTGTCTATGGATGAAGAAGCGAAGACGTTCAGAATCGACAAGATTTTTTCGAATTCATGATGGCGAGGACAATCATCGCACTTCGGATTTACAAATTCGCTGATTGGCGGACTGATTCATTATCTGGAAGAAAAGGTTTGTTTTAAAGCTTCACATGAGCCTTAAAAGAGCTAGTACCACTTGGGATGATGAAAAAAGACCTTAAAATATTTTTTTCTTGGAAATGGCCAGCAGCCAACATTCCACGGTAGCGCTTAGGGAAGGACTTGTCCAACACGAGCCTGAATGGAGCTTTAAGTGATAGCCAAAGGGTAGTAGCGATATATAGGTTTGGTGGTGATTTTCTTGCTCAAGCTTCACCGAAGCCGGGTATGTAAAAAGTATGACTCGATTGTCCATTGGGCCATATTTTTTGTAACCCATGATGACGTTGTACTTTTTTGCGAGCGCACAGAGCAGCGAGTAAAAAGCACATTCTCTACTCTATATGTTCGCTTTTAGGGCTTGCAGACAAAATTTATAATGACAAAGTGTCTCTACTGCGTATCACATCTAAGACCACTGCCATGGCTGTGTGTTGTGTACATGTGCGTTTTAGTTGTACTCTTCTTACCCGTTGAAATTTTGAATCTTGATACTCGAACTATGGTTTAGAACTGAATTTATCTTAATTTAACTGTACGCTTGCCAGTAGACGGCTAACTGTTGCAGATTTTGGAGTTGTACGTTCAGATTCTCCTTCATTCAATGGTGACCCACGCTGGGTCAGCACGGGCTTTTCTTATGCCGGAACCATCCCCTGATTCACTATTTATTTACCTATTTAGTTACGCAGTCGCTTACATCAATCGCTGTAATAACACTAGGACGTCCCGGCATTCCGAGGGACTTTACATACCAGAGCTCATAGGAGATAGCAAGTAGAATAAACTAAGCTCTTGTCGATGCGTGGCTTTATTGTCTCGTTTTTATAGGTAATTAAATTTGCTGTGTTTTCCTGCCGTCGGCGGCGTCATCCGATTATAGGGAAGACCTCTATTCTCAGTGGAATCCCGGCGTACTGCCGGATCAAGTAAACGTAATGTTATTGCCACTGGGGGGCGCAGAACATGTATGGAACGATTGGAGGCCTTTAGCCTTCTACATGTGTGTGTACACTATCTGCCCGCGAAGTACAGATATATATATATATATATATGTATATACTCGGCGGGCACACCTATATATATATATTGAGATGCCTGATACATGTTTGGGTAACACGTTGATTCAGCAGTAATTCGTCAAATAATTAGCTCACCACTTTATCCATGGCTACCCAGCACGATAAGCCAATGCACAACGACATTACTTCCGACTACGAGAAAGACGTGAGAAGTTCACGAAAAACTATTAGTGTTTTTGTTCAATATATATATATATATATATATATATATATAGGCGGAAGCACGAGTAAGTAGATTGTCACTTAGTTCTGTACGAGTGGCCGGACCGAAACTTTTTTCATTAATATGTCGGCCGCATCACGAAGAGGAGTGGAGCGCCAGGTGTTCTTTTTATGAACGAAGAGGACACTCCTGGCTTCCCTCGCCGGTTTGTTATTGTCTATGGTCCGATTCTACGGCGTCGTCAGGCATATAGGCAGCTGAGCCACTTGCCAGATCTAGCTCTATGGAGATTGATAAGGGCAACACCGCATTCAGACACATACAGGATCATTGTTGTGCCAACAATGCGTAAATGCTCTCAATATACGAGCGGTGAGTAAACCAGGGAATCAGGATATCGCTAGGGAAATATCTCCTGAATAAAGTACATTATTGTTTTAGCCATCTATGTTTCGGCTGTTATGGTGTAGGGTGCTTCAACGTTAGTTTCCCAATTTTGAACAGCGGCGTAAACAAGCATGGTAGACATGTCAGACATTGACCGTTTCAGAAACTATGAAAACTCATGTGAATTCTGAGGATTCTTCGAACGCCTGGAAAGGCTGCTAGATACTGCTGGTACTAGATTATAAAAGCTAAGTAGGCGTCCTGAGACAAAACCTAGGACACCTACCTATCCACCTACCTACCTTACCCGCTGTCGAATAGTACACATTGCTGGCCTAACCTGATATGGTTTATGGATCCTTTTGTGTGGTTTTTCATCAGTCCCTGGAGTGGTATTCAAGGTCATTTAGACGAAAGCAAAAAAGACTGCGAATTGTGAGAAGTATTCCTCGGAAAAGAGCGTGTCCGAGACTGTATTCCGAGGAATATACGGTATACGGTTTTCGTCAGCCTGTGCAGAGGTTTATGGAGATTATATATCCTACAAAATCCGACAAAATATATCCTAGAAAGCATACACACTAGCGAACTAAGAGAATTGTCATTTCGGTCTCAAAAGGTTTTACAATGAGTTCTACCAGTAAAATGTCTTCACTTCGCCACCGAAACAACCTCGAGCCGGCACTCGGATCTCGCCCTGCGGAATAAACGCTGTAAGGTAACACTGACCATCATATGCACTGACTTAACAGCTATTTAATGATCATATTAGCCGTCGCCCCTGGCCTGTCCTTCAATGCGAGATTAGGACCTGATTGGAACATCAGCCATCAGCACCGATATCCTGCCAGTTATAAGCAAGCGTAATAATATCTTAGGGCACTAGCTGGTACTGTAAGTCGCTATTCACAGCAATAGATAAAAGATTAGTGGATACATAATAACAGATGATTTAGCGTATTTCTCGTAGGTATGTTGACATGAGCCAGCAGGAACCCTATGGGTCGTCCAATACGCGTCTTCAACCTCAGAACACCTTGAGGCCAGTGGAGCGTTCTAGCCGTGGGTCGAAAATGCCGTTTAATCGTGTATAGGCCAGCAGCAATGGTCGTGTGCTAATTTCGTCATTGCACCTACCGCAAAACACAAAAGCGCATAAGCGTACGACGCACTTATACGTAACTGACATATCAGAACGACCCAAATTTGCGCAAGGCACAGGAGCGTTTACCCGACCTCGAACGGACACTCCGGCGGGATTTTGGGTTTCCGCCGTACAGCTTGGAGGGTACAGTCATGTACACACGAGCCTACGAGGAACAATCCAATTTTGATCGACTGTGGCTCGTCCGGTTGAAACGCGCACGCCTTCCAGCTCGTAATGCTGATGCTGGAGCTCACTTCTACGATATTGAGTGAATTAAAGTTATTATTTTTCTATTCTGCTACTTTTCTTTATGGCTTCTCTCTTTTGCTGTGCATACGAGATCCGGTACTCAATTTTTCGCAACAATCGTTCAAAAAATGCGCCCATTCACATTTCTTCCTCCGCCTTCTCAATGGACACTGCAGCCACTCGAACATTCGTGGCGATGTTGTTGTACTAGCACACGCGCTAAGTCATTACCGGCCGTGTTTCGACTGTAAGGGAGAGACATTCGTCATGTGTGGCAATACTGCAGTATCCCAAAATCATCGTCCGTCCACGTATCTAGTGTCGTTGCGACACAGCGGCATAATGCGCCCGTTACTGTTGACGAGATAACCTCACGCTCCATTAGGAAGTGGTCCCCGAGCACCCCTTTGAGCGAACGTATCTTCCGGATAACGACACCCGCAGTGATCTCCTACATCGCATCGGACTCGCCGGCCTCTCTCTCGAGGGTTGTTCGATCAACTATTTCGTCCCGCCCATGCGCCCACGGCGATTGTCTATGGATGGCCAATGTTTTGCGGCGTGATCGCATGTCCCCGCCCGGCTGTCGCTCGTTATCGCAGCGACTTTTCTATATCTGACGTAGAGAGAGCGACGGAACCGCCCGTCGGATCCTTTTCGGCCGACCAGCCCCACGAGACCCTCTATCGAGGTCGATCGGCCCGTTGTACGTACCCCGACCAAGTTTGCCGTCGGATCCCGCTGTGCAGCGTCACTCCCAGCGAGGTCACTCCCGTGTTCGTTGGGACTCAACTCCTCCGCGTCGTTTTGCTAACAAGGCCTACCAGAGACATGCGTAGGTGGTGCCCCGTCTTGCGGAACTCCGCGAAATATCCCCGGTGGGGGTTCAGCTGTCCATAAGGGAAAGTCGGACCGCCCCCGTCGCTGTTGAGCACTCCATTCTCGCCCCCCGAGGGCACCGTCATCGTGTGAAGTGTCGTGGAGGACATGACGAGTTGAAACTTTTGCTCCACCGTAACCAAGCGAATTTCCGCCGGCGAAAAAATTCCGAGACAAAACCTCAAATGACCGCGACGAATACAGGTTTCGTTTCACCTTTATGACTGTCATGTATGTCTAGAAGCTGGCGAGAATGGCAGACGCCAGTCGAACACGGCCTGGAAACGCCGTATTTCGTCGTACTTATGCTGCAAACTAGACGCACGCGCCTACATGGCCTGGCAGTGAACTCATACGAAATCCCCGTAAGTCTACGGGCCATTGTCATCATACCGCCGGGTACTCGTATACTACCCCGTCGTTGAGACCACTTCACCTGAGCATAAGGGGCAATATGCTCGTGAGGGGCGTCGGGGACGTGCTTCAAGAAGCGGCATCGTTGTGGAAAGCCATTGTCGCCGGCGCATGTCCTACGGAACACTGCGCGTGGTCCTCACTAAGCCAGGCCCTGGTTCGCGTCTTGGCCATGGCTGTTCCATTTACGAGAGAGTGCCGTTTTTGTTGATCATGAGCGGATGAATGCGTGAACGACGGTCTTAGCTCTACACTGTCCGTCGGCTGCATCCATTACGCGGCCACATACACGCGGCTGTTGTTTTCCTGACTCTCCCGGCGCCCTCCAACTACTCTCATGTTGTGATGTCGAGAAACAAGAGACACAGGTAGTTAGGTTGTCGCTAGATTATTCCCTCGCTGCTCTCCGGCCATAGACGCCCTTCTCAGTGTCCTTTGATGCCGACAAATCTGACGTGCGAATATTTTTAAAGGCGCTTGCTGGCGGCTGATTGATAAACGTCAATTTGTCGTTACGGCCGGGTAGTTTAATGGGAGGAATGTGGGGCCGCGTAAAGAAGACGGCCCTGGAGACGCCACTCCTGCGTTGGCGAGTCGCGTTTTATCGCGTGAGAAGACCACGAGGGGAACAGGCCATAGGGACAGGCCATGAGGGGAATCAAGCCATGGAGACAGGCTATGGGGGAATAGGAGATGAGGGAGAACAGGATATGCGGGAACAGCCCACGGGGACTAAGCCATGAAGAACAGGCCATGAAGGCGGCCAGGTCGTTGACGCCGTGCCGAAGTGTCAGTAGCTGCTTCACCAACTTGCTAACTACCACACCTCTGTAACCTTGTCGCAATAGCCATACACGCCGAGCAAAGGAAAGGGAAGATGGGGATTTGGATGACCGACGCAAAGTGATCTTTTCGCCGTTGAATGTAGGCGCGCAAGTCGTATGCACACGCGCATAAACGAGCGTGGAGCACGCGAGCTACTCGCGCGAGAACAGCGAGAAAGCCACGCAAAGGCCGAGCCCCGAGGACTGGCAGGCTCACGACCTGGCAGCCCGCAAGCAACTCATGTGTCCTGGAAACGCGCCAAAACCACGCGAGGTATGCACGGGTCTCAGGACCGAACTGTTGATACTGCCCTGTCTTCGCCCTATCGACATCACTTGTGAATGGACTAGACGTTTTCGGACGTCGACGGAAGCCGCGTCAACAGCGAAATGACGGATCTGTGGGGCCAAAGCTGTAAAGTCCATGCATTCTATGGCGTCTAAATCAATGACTCATTGCAATGTCTCAACACTATAGTGCAGAAGTGAGCGACATAGGGACGACAACGGCTTGGTAAACCACCTAGGGAATAACACGTATCGTTTAGGTATTTTGCGAAATCCTTCGGGACGATGTCCGTCAGAAGGTAGGCCGATGACGGGGGTATACGTGTGTCGACTGCACAGTACCACTAACCAGACAGTTGACTTAAAGGTTCGCTAAACGGATACGACGGCTTTCCTTCACTGGAATCGCGCAAAAAGGTCGACAATCTCGCTGTAGACATGAACCATTGGGTAGCTCACCTCTAATCCACCGTTGTTCTACTTCGATTTCTACTTGCATTATCAGCCTTATCGTGTCGGTGTGATGAGACGTCTTCATCTCGGAGCAATTTTGCCGAAGCTGCAACGGCTGTTTGCCAGTCGTATCCGGCGTTGTCGGATACTTTTCCACTCGCAAACACTGACATATTTTCGAAAACACCCAGCACCCTAACGCGGCCGGAGTAAAACTGTTCCCAGGTACGGATGGCTTTTCCAGCGAAAAAACACGAGACTATCGAGCGAAACGACGAATTGACGCCTTTTAAAGCTGTAGCCCCAAAAACAGTTTCCACACAAGGCTATCTCACGCCTCCCTAGACTATAACGTGTGTTTCAGGTATTTCTCGAATATCCTATCCTTCATGGTCATAAGCCGGCGGCAGAAGCTTCCTTCTGTCTTCTAGCGCTATTCCTGTCTCAGGGTTTCTTCCGGCCACGTCCATGCAACGCCAACGCTATCGTCAGAAGGCACGCCCACATTCTATTTTATATGTCTTCATTCGATTTCAGCTGTCACCTTTAGCTCCGCTGTCTGCTTATCCGGCTAGTACAGTTTTCTCGAACGCTCTGTTCTGCCTGATACCCCACCTAGGTTCTGAGTCTACGTGTGAACCTCCATACGGCGCCCGGCTGCGTGTTCGTCTCGTTGTCTGTAGGCTATAGGTCCATGTGAAGTGGTCAAGCATCGGAACGACGGAACGAACGACTACGAACCCCTAATGGACACACGTCGAGGTTTGGCCGGGTCGGGCGACCCTGAGAGGACTGGAAATAGCATTGTCGTTATTTCGGCTCGTTAGATTCGTCCCTTTATCAGGTTGCGTGCCCTGGAGTTGGGAACGCCCGTCAACCCTGTTTCCCGACAGATTTCTAGCGTCCTGCGAATGTCAGATCAAGCCAGACGGGCGCGTTTTATCTCAGATGAACGTGTTAGGCTCCATTCGCCAGTCAGACCTTCGATTTTGCCCGATGAGGTATAACACCGCCTTCTTTCAAGAGGACCTTATCCATATGCCAAGCATCTGCAAAAAGGATTGAAAAGGCCACTTTTTTGCAGACTCAAAAAAATACATCAACGACACTTTTCAGTTGCAAGTAGTGACGCAGATTGATGATAACGATCGTAGCAGTACTAAATGGTAAAAGGCCACTCAAACACGACGGCTGAAATCTCCGGAAAATAGCGACGAACGAAGTCGCGGCGTGGAAGCGGTATTGGCAAGCCTAGAAAATGGCGTCTCTCTAGAGTTCAAGGATGACGGCTAACGTGACATCGGTCACGCAACCATAACAAGCCTATGGATCACGGCCCGATTAAGCGTAGGTCACTTCGAACAACATTCATATGTCAAACATCGCCCCACATGCCACCGATGTGTACATATTTCGAATCAAAAAACACTAACTTTCTAACCGAAGGGATCTCCTTAAGCGAAACGCCGAAATGATGCAGCGTCATGGCCTGCTACAAATACAAATTGCGTACCTGCAAAACTGTCGTGGGACATCGAACGACACTTGGCCACGTTTCTAGGCCGCAATGTCAGCCCGAAAATGTGCCGTCCAATATAGATTCTTCATGCCCTCGAATCGTTGCCGGCGACCTTAGCCCGTACGCACTTCATCGATGCTTCACGGGCAGAAATATCAACCAATCAATCCTTCATGAGCTGAAGCCATCGACTGCTTTCAAGCAGTCGCAATACCGACGGAAGTGGCCTGTGATCCTTCCGTACGTCCACCTGTAAAAGGCGACAGTACAGCTGCCTTCTGACGAATCAGGCCCGACCTACGCGGCAAATATCGGACCGCCCGACCTGTCCGCAATGATTTTGTTGGGCAAGACGCTTCTGTGAACTTTTTCGTATCACGGATAGCGGAGAAAGCGGGAAATTGTCGCGAAAGTAAGTTAGTAGGATTTGTCGCTAGACGCGCGAGTAGCGACCAACCCATTGACAGAACCATTTCCCATGCACGGCCTGCGACAGCCGTCTCGATCGGGTTCAACTGCGTAGAAACAGACATTCTGCTAATTACATTTCGCCATTTGGCCGTCGTACGCTCATCGAAGTCTGACACCTGTCTGGTCGTGCATCTGTAAACCTAGCATAAGAGAGCTTATCGGCACTTTTATCCGTCTATAAGGAAACGGACAGGCGGCTCGCAGTGAAGCACCTTTCGTTCGATTCAGCCATGAGCGAGCTGTTGTTGTCCTTCATGACATGGCTTCGTACGGAAATAACCTTGACAGTTACGTTGGATACAGCTTTTCCTGACCGACTAAGGCGCCTCTATACGTTCAACATATTGAGTTTCCCCACGTCAATAATCAAAACGACCACCGCAATAGAGATGATCGAAAGTTTCCTTGATGGGGGCGCCGACTTCGCCGAGGAGAATGCCGCTTCTACGCCGAATGTGAGAAGTGTCAGGAGTGCCGGTAGCGAACCCCAGCTATAAAGGGGAGCTTAAAACGGCCTAGCCGGACCGTTCCGACTCTCGAGCAACTTGCAAGCTAAAATGCGCTGGGCCAGTCTGGTTGGGTTGTGGGGTAATGAGCGGTAATGTGCGGGAAGGCAGGGCAAAACATCTGAATGACCGGACGAAGACTCCAGACGTAGAACATTTGACGCAGAAAAATGGGAAGAGGGCACCGAATGTGAAAAGAGCCGCTCTTGGATCAAAAGCAGAGCACAAGATGCCCCAGGGCGGCGCGCGGGGAGGTTAATGACACCCAGATCCGTCTACAGACTCGTAGCCAACTGCCAAAAGTACTGTCCGACGAAACCAGGCCAACGCTGATCCGGCGCCCTTGTGTCAGGGATCCGACGACAAACCAGCCTGAAGGCGAATCAGCCGTTGTTGATCGGCGGGGCCAAGGAAACAGCCGAACGCTGAAATTCAGCTGGAAGTAAACGAAGTTATCTCAGTGAAGTACGTTCTCTCGCCTGCCATGAGCGGACGACGGGATGTGAAACAGGCTCAGATCCTCATCGGCGAGCTCTATGAGGGTGGCACCACTTCGTGCCAGCAAACCTGGCACCGGCCGTCGCAAACCAGCCTCCCGGCAATTCTCGCACAACGAGCACAAGACTGAGAAGGCGGACAGCGACGTCTGCCGGTGAGTATTTGCTTATTAAGGAAAATTCGACGAAAAATTAAGAATAAATTTTAATAAAATATATAAAAAATATATAAAATAAAAAGACGTCTTCTTGCGTCGAGCCAGCCAGGGTGGTATGATCATATAAATTGGGAAGTGACATCTGCTCTAGAACGCTTGAAACAGAGATTCTCTTCGTGAGGACGTCCCAGCTATACGAAAGTCGCCGTTGGCCAATAGCAGCTCATAATAAGGGGGACGGGTTAACGAAACTTTTTCGTGTGAGTGTCCTAGGAGTCTGCAAGCTTCTGCTGGCCAGCAGTGATGCCTGCTCGTTAACAGTGACAGAGAAAGATGACCGAACACTGATCTGTGACGAGTAGTAGATCAACACGGATGTCTCCTGATCAGAGTGGAGGTACTTTATGAGCTAATGGGAAGGGGGGGAGATCCGTGGCATATTAACAGAGCTCGCCATTTCTGCGTGATGATAAAAGTGCCTAGGGCGACTGTATACCCTAATTGATCTAGGCACTGCTGCTAACTTCACGCGACAGAGAGGTCTGATTGAAACAATCAGACTTTTCTTACCTACACCCCACAAGCCCACTACCACCGCAACCCCTCCTGCCCGAAACTCCAGCCAGAACTGCTCGTCATATGGGACGACAACCGGATGACTTCCAGTGATTTGTAAGGGTGCGCCAACATTCGAATTTGAATTTAACTTTTCAGCGCGCGCGTTGACTCGTTGGGAACGTGGCGGAAAGGCTACTCTTCAACGGTGAGTGCAGTCGTGTGCCGTAATTGGATGCCGTTG
>MNPL01005295.1:2679-40798 GCA_002081605.1 Tropilaelaps mercedesae
TAAACCCCTTGCTATGCTTAAAAACAGAACGGGTCGTATTTGAAAATAATAATATTCAAGCTGGCAGTCTTTCATCGGCAACTCAATAACGGGCGTAGGATAATTACAAGCAGCAATTATATTGCGATAATATACGTACGGAAGATAACACTGTGCTATAACTATCTGCATTAAAACGTTTGATTTAAATCTGGTAAATTAAAATTAATTTGCATAACAAGAGACTGCTTTAATGGCAGGCACTTAAAAGCCCCCTTAGGGAAATTTCACACTCAACCGATTTTGTACCGTTACGTTATACGATGGCGATAGGTTTCGACTCTAGTTTTATTAAATGAATAGGTTAAAATTACCGTGTACAATGAAAAGCTCTACCTAAATCACTTGTCGTTAGCTAGAAAACTGGATCTATCATACGCTCAGCTTCTGTGAAGCTGCACACTTAGCAAACTAAGGCTATGCATTCTATTTAAGGCCGTTGAAAAACACTCAAACCCGATGTGCTTACCGACGCAAAGAAAAATCTTCTAAAAGTTGGTTCGGTAGAAGCTGAACTTCAAGAGCAAGGATAACCATGTGTGGAAATCTCAAATTAAAACGTCAAAACTGGCGTAATACCTCTTCACTAAGCATTGTGTTCATCTCACGTTCCTCTTGTCTGTCCTCTCAACTGTGTCTTCAGCTGCCTTTCTCACTCTCGAGAAAATCACTTTTCGTTATGCCCACTCCGCTTTTACTGAAAGCTTAGTGTTTCACTACCTTCAATACCGCTGACCTTCTATGCAGATACAATGACACTTTTGTATTGTACAACTGTCGCTTGTCCATCTCGGCCGCGTGTGCTATTTTGATTGTCAACAAAGTTTTGTGAAACGTCGTACTTCTTCGTGTTTAAGTTTGTTACAGCAATATCCAAAGTTGTCAAGAACTTCAATACACACGTAGAAAATTAGACAGCATTGTGAAAAACAACGTGACTTTTATATTCATTCGTAAAAAATCTGAGTGAAATCAAAAGTAGTGAAATGTGAACTCAGTTGCCAATTAAAATGGTTTAAAAATTACTCAATTAGAAGGAGGTGCGACTGTTATTGATGATTTAGCAAGTTCAATGTTAATTAATGAATCAACTGTTTCATAAATTTTTTAATGAAAATTCAAATTCAGAATTGAGGAGTTGCTTTAATCACTTTTCATAACAAATCTGGGTAATACAGATGGTACTTCGCAGTCATAAAATGCACCTTAACATTGCAGAATACGTTGTAAATGTACAGTGTGTGAAGGTCTAAACAGCCCCCACTTAGGTTGCACGTACGAAGTCTTATCGGACAGCTTTCATTATACTTTACTGTAACACCATTTTCGAATCTGGCTGAAATTGCTTTGTTTTTTACTGAGTCGGAATATTATTAACCTAAATCAGGCTGCAAAAATATCTTTATTTGAAATATCATTGATTTTGGGCACACTGTAACTAATAAAAAAGTAGTTGTTGACTAGTAAAAAGACGCTCCTAAAAACGCCCCGATGATGGAAAATGTTACAACTATTATTTGTGTTTTGATTCCAGATCTCCAGTTCAATTTCGATTGCCGATGTTAGCTCCTTAAATGAATAGAAATACTAGAATAACTCTGCGCATTTACATGCTTTACAAGTTGTAGTACGTAGGAGGATATACTGTAATTAGAAGGATTAGGTTATTTCCGACGCCCTGCATTCTTTCATTTACGCTACCTTGATTCACGGCAGTGTGATCTAGAGGATTCTTGAGATGAATTTATTTACGGTCGGCGGTCTCATCCAACGGACCGTATCTTCGAGTGATGCGGCAAACAGCAAGCCTCCCAGCAGTTATAGGCATTACTATAAATAATGATAACTGCTCTATTTCTTTTTCTTACGCTCTATGCTCAACATCTAGCCGTGATCCGTCGAGTCTCGATTGTGCGGGCACTTACCGCGGAGTCATTGCCGCCTTTTGTCGGCTCGTTGAGCTGGCCAAAAAGACGCCTGACGCTCGCTTGACTACAGAAAGAGAAACAAGGCGGCAATCTCTGTGCTTTTCCCCGTTCTTCAACCCGTCAATCTCTGCCGATTTCGGTTTGACGGTCGTTTTGGCTGGCGCTGTGATACATTTCAAATTCCGAAAATCGACATTTTGAAATCGCAGCAGACCACCGATGTCGACAACAACAGCTATAGCGATGGAAAAACCCGATGCAACCGAATCCGCTGGCGGATACGGCACGAAAAGGTAACACGCAAAACAGGCTCAAAGGTGTCGAAAGCCGAACACGGTCAGCCTAGCCGAGGCCGAGAACGTCAGGGAAGCTTCTCTTTTTTTAGTTTCGTCTTTCCTTTGAAGTGCTCCATACCTTAGATTTCCTCTGACTCGCCAGCAGAGCTGCGTGTCGTGGTGGTAGTGGCGGTCAGTCGATGCGGCAAACCGGTAAAACGACAAAAACGAAAGCATTGCCGGTATAGAAGGGAAACCAAAGTGGGAGCAAAAGCGGGTGAACGATTTGTACGCAACTGGACCTCGCCAGGTGGCAAGGAGATTGCCAAGAGGCGACGCAGAAGTAAACCAGATCGAGTTTCCGAACAAGCCTGGGCCTCTGAAAATGGATGGCGGTCTGGGTGAGTTTAAATGACCCCCGTTAAACTCTAAGGTGTAGCGACAGAAAGCGGGGAAGGTAAACGCAAGTGGAACAAGAACACACACACACACACATATGTGTATATATATATATATATAAAGAGAGAGAGAGAGGTCAAGAGAGCGTTTAAATACAGTACGACCACAGTTTGACGCCGGTACCCTTTTAAATGTGGAGCACGTCTCACGTAAAAGGTATCGTTCATATTTGATGTGATAGACCGATAATTTTTGGATATTATATTGATGTTTCTTTATTTAAAAGACTTTCAGTAAATTAACAGAAAATAATTTAAACAGGAGCAGTTGCGTCACTCTTTTAGCCTTTTTTCTTCAACTTGGGTAGCAGGCAATACGGTGTAAGCTACTCTAAATGATATGAATGACTATTCCAAATACAAAAATTTAAATTCTATCACTGCACTCTGCAGATATCTTTTGCATAACGGATATGCAGGACGTGACTTCAACCAACTTACGTGCTTAAAGGCTCATAAAAATATTTTGGTGTAAAGCATTTCATTTTTTTAAGGTTTACGCCACAGATTCTACGGGAAAATTTGTTTTAAATAATGCACTATTTAATAATGCCGTTTTGCAGGATTAATTAAAAATACTAGCATAAAGCAGACCAGTTTCATTAATTACATTGAATATTCTTAAACCAACGCAAAAAATGAAAAATCCTGTACCTTTGATAATAGGTTTCAAAAAGTTTAGGTTCGCATTAATACCGTTTACTAAGAATTTAACCGTTTTTGGATTAATGGGCGTGCATTTAACTTTCAAGCTATCATGTAAGTGTCTAGCTACTGAATAAAAAAAATCTTGGAAGTTTCGTCACCTATAATTTCGCTTAGTTTATCAAATGCAACGGACGGGTGAAATTATAACACTTTGAAACCGAGTCAAGCACAGAAGGTTGACTTCAATTGGATATTTTTCTTTTATACTCGTTCTACTTCGGTCTGCCTGCTGACCGCAACCATCAATTCCTAGAACTTGCTCCGGCGCATTTGCTCGTTATATCATCGGTTGCTTGAAGTATGGATACTCAAACGATTATCTTATTATCGTGTGTGGAGCGTTCGCTTCCGAAGGTAGAAATTGCCAGACAAAGGCAGACCGATCAGTGACCGTGGTGATGGCTGTGGCAATGCCACGAAGAAGCACAACTGGGCAAGCGAAGGCAAAGGAGCGCAAAACAAATAGGATGCTGAACAAGCAACGCTCACTCAGCCTAGCTTAACTTTCGTAGTGCTCAGCCTGTTCGTCGATGGGCGTTCACGCTGTCTGCTGCTACTGCCCCTTCGTAGACCCGACGACGAGCGTTCTTCACAGTCTGCAGAAAAGCACTGATTGAGGATATAAACGAGTAAAATCACATGCCGCGGATGTCGAATATATGATAGAAGAAAACACAGGAAAGGAGGCCAATGCAAGAATATCGCAGCTTTGATGGAGGACGACTCGGCCGGAGCAGGAAAGAACATAATTGAAGAGAAAGATTGCCTATGGTGGACCGCAGTTCGAAATGTGAATATCGATGGTGTATCTGCATTTATCAAAGGTCACACGTCCTTCACTTTGCTGAAAACGGTGGTGGTTACCCTCTTAACAATCATCACTCAGTCTTTAACCTATGCGTCGCTAAGAAAAATCACCGCAGCGGTTTGCAGCATTAGCGATGGTAAAACATTGATTTTCGAGTACGGACATATACCTGATGACATTTAATGAGATAACGCGCAAAGGTATGCAACTAGGCTTGCTCTATTTTGCTTCTACCATAAACGCCAAAAGCAAATGAATAAAATAAAAATAGTGATGAGGGTCTATTCTAAAAGAACACCGCTAGTAATAATATCTTTGTAGAGAAACCGAACATCCCACAAAAACTGCTCACATTATACAAGAGTCGTTACATTATACAAGTCGTTTTGAATGTTATCGTCCAGGCCAGTGAACGAAAATCAAGGCCGAGGGGGAATCGCTCGCCATGGAATTCACAGTTAAAGTTAAGCCGTCAGTCAGTATAAGAAGTTGTCGTTTGAACTCCGTTTTCCATCATGTAACGCAGTTACCGCCGACTGTCTGCGATTGTAGCGTGAAGGAAGGGGACGAATGATGGGCCACGATACTCAAACAGCGGCCACTAATAAGCAACAGAGCATATATGTTTTGAAGAGCCTCTACTATTCCCCTATGGTATCCTTTCCTCCTATACTCATTTTGGTTCCGTAAAGCTTTTGCGGCACTACAACGCTGTAAGTCTTCGTCGGTCGGTCGCTTTTGAATATATAATTCATATTCAAATGTCTCTCCGACGGGGATGTCAACGAAACGGTTCAGAACTCAGTGTTTTTGGCTCACGAAAGAGGAAACTGATAGAGGATTGGAAGTAGAATTTGAGAGCATTATGAAGAATCTGAGCGGAGTTGGCCTTGTTCAGTGGGGTGGGAGAGGCATAAGAGGAAATTGTGACGCCTCCATATTTGAACTAATTTTCGTACGAGCAGAATACAGTGTACGGCAGCTCTACTGAGTATCGGGAATAGGCAGGGAGCTGAAAGGTAAGAGGGGCCAAAGCTGCAAACGAGGGAAGTGGGGGTTTGCACGAGAAAAGCACTATGGGGCGTACAAAGATGGAGTGCAGACAGAAGAGGTGCGGCAGTGGTTAATTCAATTTTACGGAGAATACACAGAAAGGCAGTGGCAGTTACAGCGGTGGCCGGGGCCGAAGGACAACCGAAACAGAAACCGCCGTACCTGCGAGAGAGTAGCGTTATTCTGATGTCTGTGAGAACGAGAGAGCATCGCAATAGAGGGATAAGAATCCCTTTCCTGTCCTTCTCATTTGCCACAATTTCCCTCTTTACAAACCGCTACGGCAGACATGCGTCTCGACTGCGCAGACCCTCCAGTATACGACAGGGTACACCCCTTTTACCTCGGTGCTATTCGACGCCGGCAGGAATTTCAACAACAGCGAGGTTTTTCTTTGTCACCGGCTACACCATTTTTACGTACAAAGAATCACCTTCAACATTGGTACCATCAGTAGAAAAGAAGCATAGGAACATGAAACAGGATTAGAGGATGATGAGAAGAAGCAGGAAGATGAGTAAGCTGGAGACGCCAACCATCGTGTCGGTCGCCTAGCAAATTGCAAAAAAAAGTAGAAGAAACGTCGTGAATAAAGCATGTCAAGAACAAGCCTGTGGCACAAAGTGGTGGGCTATGTTGGGCAAAACGAATAAAATACCTCTATTGTTCGAGCAAGAAAAAAGCCAACGACCAGGAGCGGAATTGTACATAATAAGAAGGTGCGCTTAACTTTTCCTGTAAAACATTGCTTGGGTGGGCTTTTAAGTATCAGAAATGCATATCTGTATCTCCACGATGACTGGAAGAAAAAAGGCGCCTCGATAAGGAAGAGACCAAGAACAAACTGCACAAATTTTAGACACACAACTAATTAAGACAAGTGTGCTCCTAGATAGTAGTTTTGTCGAAGGCCGAGCTTACGGCTGCAGTTGGCATCTAGCGCTACAAACAAAAAACTTCTCAGATCCCTTGCATTTATACTGCTACCTCCAGCGTCACCATCATAAAAAAATGGCATACAGAAGTACAGACATTCACATACAGAAGTAAATAGAAGTGAATTAAAGTTGAGAAGAAGCAAGCTTAAGTGTGCATATTTTATTCCTACCATCTTCGATAGAGCCGAAAGCCGGCAACCGTGTTTCTGGAAACTTATCACGGCAGCTGGTAGATTCGCAAGGTTGGAAGCTTCTGTCGTGCCTCAATTAGTGGACGTTTGTACGTAAGCATGGTATTTTTCTGGCCACACTTTTCTTTATCCAAAAGGAATAGGGACAGTAAAGCCTACTTTCGTCACACATCCAAGTCACCTTCGTAACGATAAATTAAAGATTGTCACGCAAGGTAGATTGCTGTTTCGGCAATGCTATGTAAATACACTCAATAAAGTTGGAAACAGATGTCTATATGCAATAAACGTTTTGATGTCGACTACTATTTCAGCCTCGTCACCGCCTCTGAGTGTAGAGACGACCCAGAATCTACCCAGCACACGTAGTGTAATATTAACGCTTGTTTAGATTCTAACAAGGCCAATTACATGCGCTAGTTTTGCAAATCGGACAGCTTTCGTGCTTATGAACGTAAACAGCGTCGTAAATATGTAGGCGCTTACGCCTAAACGGAGGCACACGCAAGCGGCACCCGCAGGCCACGCAATTTGGCGATCGCGAATGCAAGGCGACTTCTCGTAAACTCTTGTTACCTTTAAACACTCCAAACAGATAGAGCTATGAGGTTTTCTTTCCCCTTTGTCTAAGGCATTCTACGCGTCAAATTAGAGCAGAACGGAGAGTTGCTTTGGAAACTCAACAAATGAATTACCGGTATTTCGACACATACCTCATCGTCGTGAATATGATAAAATCTTCTGCCGTTTACCGACCAATCTGCATGGCTGGTTTAAATTGTTCGTCACCTCTGTGACGTTCCCAAGATTTTAGACATGGCCCAATCCAAAGCCAGTGACAAGTGAGTAAAGGCTGTGGTTATAAAATGTTAATTTCATTTATCACGAGAAAATTTCGGTATTAGACTTTAAATCGCCACTTGCAACCGGACACTGAGGTTGTCTTTGACATTCCATGTCGTGTGTGGGATAAAATTGAATCTATCCGAACAGCAAACGCTTTACTCCAGGCTGACATGACTGTCAGAGAGGAGAAGATGTTGTAAGGATTTTATTTTCTAAATTTTAGCGTATCCGCACATGTGCAATGTGTCTATTGGTAGTGCAATTAATGTCAGCGCAATTCAGTTTTCCATTTGAGGCAATTAAAGTATTCCAGTTAACATCTTTAAACGCGCCAAATGCTTACACTGTGGCTTTTAGAATTTTCGCACCAGGCTATTCGGAATCGTAAGACTGCATTCGCCAGAAGTCTTTGGTAAGCCGATAAACGGTTGGTTGGTAAACTGCTTCCTCAAATAAATGCGCCTCAGTAGTAGCTCAGACGTCCAGTGCTACCAGCTCGGAACTACCAAAAGGTACATTGCAATCTGATATTAAATTCTAAGAAACATAGTCGGTATCTATGTGCCGCTCGACCTCCATTACGACTTCAAACTTCCCCAATCATTGAAATAGACAAACCTTGTCTCTTTCAAGGTAATTCGTCATCTCGTTTCTAGTTGAAGCCCGCCATAAAGCTTTTTTATAGATTTACAAGTCGTCTAATATCCTTCCCTCGCTTTTTTCATATGGATATACACTAGTTACTCTCTATGTATACACGTAATCTACAAAGCATAAAATCCGACTATATTTGGGAAATACTTGAGTCAGTACATATTACACGTTTATTTTATATAAAGCTAATATTTGAAATTATAAAATGTTTATGCTACATGTGTTTCACGACAAATTTTTCATTAAAATTTATACACGCTGTGTGCTTTTCGCTTGACGCTGGCCAACAAGCCGCGATATCTCGCAGGTCATGACAGCAAATGCTGAAGTCACCTGTTCTTAATGAATACTGCATGTGTCGAAGTCTAATTTAGCGGTCTATGGGATTCCCAGCGTTCGCCCTGATTCTACCCTGATTTATTCTGCATGTGTATGAAAATGCTCTATACCAGAGAAAAAGTTTGCCTGAGCTAGGGATGTCTCGCGACACGTTGGAATAGCACATTGGTGGAGCATTGACGGTTTCCACTTTATCCGCCCTCCGCGATCGTCGACGGAATCGATACAAGTTGTCTTCGGTATGGAAGCATCGAATACCGGCTTAATTTGCAGCGATTCGAGAACAGGACGACTGGCTGCTAGCCCTATGGGTATAGCAGGAGGTCATCCAACGAAGCTGAAATACCACAAAACAGGTTGCCTAAATAGTTCTCATTCACACGCAGACCATGCGTGGCGTCGTCAGTTGACGTGACGAGGCTGAATGAGGGGGCGTGTCCCACAACATTGTAGTTATTGGCCTCCGAAGACAGCCAGGTCAAGGAAAAAGGGATGAACGGGACAGAAACCACCGAGGCTCGAACACCTACCAAGCAGATTCATCAGGGACCACCACAAGTGCGAGGAAGGCCGTACTACCAAGGTCTGCATGGATAACGGGAATCTCTCTGCTGTGCTGCTTCACCTGTCTGCGTGCATCGGGATACCTTCGGCTACGCAGAGGCTCTTTCCAAGCACATCGACGCCTGTCAGCCATCACCCTGATAAGTACATTGGAAGAAATAGGGCTATCAGTATATGCGATACGAGGAGGCGCGCTTTGGTGTCCGTTAATAATTTGTCTTGTACTCAAGACACGCACCTGCGCGCCTACACAAGAAAAAGTGCGGTAAACTACCGGAGAAAGCGTACAATTTACTTGTGTCTTCAGTATACTGTCGTCACAGTGTGCTACAAGTGTCGCCTGCCGATACTTTTCTGCTTGCATGGCGGTACAGCGCCATTCTGACACCGCAGTCTTTTTGAAAAGAAGTGCGTTCCACAAGCCGCAATTTTGCCACTATTCGGTCAGTAACGACCAATGGCTCACCAAGGTCTGCCAGGCTCTTTTTCGATTATGCTTCTAGTGGTTTAAATATGCGTTGTCGTTACTCTCATCAAGTATAGAGCCAGTTACAATAAAAGCTGATCTGAGGCATGTTTTTCGTGGAAGTAGATAAAAAGATCCTTATAGGATCTTATGGGATGCATTACACGAAAGAGTGCTTCTAACGCATCAATTTTTTAATAGAAAAGTCATTCAGTGCCATTCGACTTGCATTTTTAGATTAAGATATTAATCGTCAAAGTATGTTGCAATAACAATTATGTCATTGTAATATCCAGTCACAATAACAGAACAAAAATTATGTAGCCCACTGCGTCCACTCCTCTTATGTTGTTAAAAGCAACACCTTTCACGGAGTAATTTCACTACAAAGCTCTTAAGAATAGAAGCCACTGCGCTCAGCGACACGCAACCCCGCGGCAACAAAGCTAGCAAGAGAACAGACAATTTAAGAAAGGGCACCGCTAAATCTCCTACTTTGTTGCGAGCCGTCACGTAGACTACGCCCAGCGGCATAGTCTTGAATAGCGATGTCACAAATCACGGCGAAAGTGCCGCTAACAAGCAGATATAACAACATCATACATTCAACGCTACAGACGACGCTCACCTATCAACAATAACACCTCAACAGCAGCGCCATGTAACAAACCGGCCAACGAATGAAAGTCGCTTCTCGGCATCTACTTGCAGGATCCGTCACAATCGTGCCCGGTTTCGGCCTCGGAAGGGTGCAAAGTGGCCCCTGGCTATGCTTCCGCCATCAACAGCAACAAGAGTACCAAATGCAACCAAGTGAAGCTCCCAAACGGCAGCTTGGATGGTGTTCTGTTGTTGGTCGACACAAGCGTGCTCATACTCGGAAATTAAATTTACCCTAAAGGAGTGCATGTCAACGTTGTCATCGACACTGAGTTTTGCGATCCCTTTCGTCTTCTTCTGCTTGGAAAAATTGCTCTAAAATCAGTGGAATGTTCGTTCGCCGTGGAACAAAAACTACGGGATGAAAACTGCTGCTTACAGCCGAAAAAAGCATTTTTCTAGCCTCTGTTTTAGCCATGCTTTTCGGTGGGATCCGACTTTTACTGCCTGTTGGACCAACTTCAGCACAAGCAAAATTGGATAGGCTGACACTATATAACCAAAAGTAACACTCTGCATAAAACAAAAATAAGTAGAAGGAACAGTGGGCCCGCCAATAATGTCTCCGTTTTAATCACAGAAATGAATGAATGCCATTACGTGTGGTGCATAATAGCCAATTAAGCGTTTCAAGAGCTTTGTGAAAGTAGCACATACCGTTCTGCTACGTAGTTTTAAATATTAAAAGAAGGTATTACGTTTAGGATATTGTGTGAAATGAGGGCAGCGTGCAAGTTTATCACCGCAAAGAAAACAGGGCTACGGAAAGTAGAAAGACAACGAATAATCAAAAATACATCGTTGTCTTTTTTCTACAATGAGGTTGTGGGAAAACGAAGGTGTGAATCCAACAGGTTACCCATGTAGACTCTATCCAGTTTCAATAAAGCAATTTAAGGTAGCCCCAAAAAGTTTGGTAAAGCGTTTTTACTTTAATTGTGTAACAATCCAAAAAATTCGTTGTGCGTAGTTTATTAAATTTATCGGTTATTAAATTGTTATTTATAAAAAAAAATTGAAGAAAGATATCGTTCATGTATGCTTATCCACATAGTCTATCAAGTTTCAACAAAATAATTTAAGATAGCTCCAAAAAGTTTGGTAAACATTTTTTACTTTAATTGTGTGAAGATAAAAAAAATGCGTTATATGTAATCCATTAAATTTATTAGTTATGAAATTGTTATTTATTAAAAGCATGAATGAAATATATCGTTGTATGTCTGTAAGTTTAACTTACAGCAATTATTAGTCATAAAAATAATTGTAACGCAAGCCAGTTATTTTCGAGGAGAGAACCGGCTTCACCGTAACAAAAAAAATGGAATATACGTACTATGAAATATGGTTTCAAATGTGCCCAGCGACTCCTGTGTAGTACAAAGTAGAGCATAAGGAAGGTGAGGACTATATAAACTGATATTGAAGTTTATCATAATTTTAGCCAAATTGCTTATGAAAAAAAGAAGCATTGGATATATTAATGTCTTAGAATGCACTGCAGATAATAGTAACATTTTTAATTGAGATGCAGTGGATCTTAGTAGCCTCAAGCGCTAATTTTTCGCCCGACAATTGTGTTGCAGCTATATTCTGTTAGCGCAATAATTTCCGTTGAGTTTTGCTCAAAAATTCTTCTCCAGCTCGTTGTGGATCGAATTCCGGCCACGCCTCTTTCAATGACAGAGGTCGACAGAGTCGTTCTCATGGAAACAGAAATTTCTGTTCCCTAAAGCCACACGATAGAATGCTTACATCAGCAATTGTTGTCATTTTTTACTCGTAAAGTGGCCAGTGAGTCTGTAAAATAGCAAAGATCACACACATGTAAACAAATTTTTAAAGTGCTTGTATGACACATAACTGAATACGGAAAATTTTGCAAGAATAGTTCTTCGAATGATATGCCTGTTTCTTGAAATGCCAGAACAGTTGACGAAATACGCAGATGACGTACTTTAATTCAACCGTTTAATATCTCTGTCTTAAGAAACATGTTTTTGGGTATCACCCACTCAAGTCAGTATTTCCAATCAACGACTTGAAATAAGCTAATTATTTTGCTACTAAAAATAATTAAACGGTCCAACCCCAATATGTCCATAATAACGCAGAAGGTAAAAAAATTGGTTTTAATGCCTTAGTTAACGATTTCTTAACAACCGACCCGTTCATATCGAAAATTGCGTTCATTCATGTGTTTGTACAATAATTGCTTTCCTTGGCCAAGTAAAGGAGAATTTACACTGAAAAACCTTGGATTTTCGTACCTGGCTAAATGAAAGTTACGAGACTTTACAATAGAACCTTATGGTAATACACAAATGTTTTGTATCTGTATAAACACATGCTATGTACATACTACAGCTTTCATATGCTCTTCGCCACGCTTTTGTTGTAGATTATTTTACACAAATTATGTTGCTAAGTCTAACCTTTGACCTTGCGCTCGTAACGCAGCCGCTGTAGTAGTCGACATCTGGGGAATGTAAGCATGTCTTATGAAAGCAACCTCAAACAATTTTGTTACGTGTAATCTACAAAAGTGGATAAGAAATAGCTTTGTGAGGACGTAGACAAGCATTGCTATATATTATGGGACAACATCTGGGACGTATGAGTGAGCTTGTCAGGTGGTGCTGTTTTTTATACCTATAAGAGCAGCGCATAGGACATGTCATATAGGCGGAAACTACACCAACAAGCTTGTGTACTATTATGCCGCGAATTATGTCATCTTCTTGAGTTGCGTAGCACGATTGTGAATTTCGTCAGATACGACTTGGTACGATAATTTTAAGCAATTGCTGATTTAAGATTTATAATTTGTTAAACCAGCTTATTCGACAAACAATCTTTAACCTCAATGTAAGCAATATATTAGATTTAATTATCTTAAACCGTTATATTTAAGTTGATGAACAGAACAGTATGGTGCGATAGGTGCCCAGCAAAAATTCATTATTAGTCACATACCTTTTGTAGGGTTTAAGGACAAAATTAAACTACCAGACGATACTGTTTGAAAAATTTTAAGTTACCAGAGTCAGTCAAATCGCATTTTCAGACGATTTCGGAAAACCTTGTTATTATTTTAAACTGGATTCTAATAAGCTATTAACTAAAATTTTGAGCTATAAAGAAACGGAGGAATGCATGCATAGAAGCGATAATTATTACCGAGGTGGTCAAATGTTAGTACGGTTTTCCCATTGATTACTAGTCGAGGGGATGTGACGCACGACTTATAGACATAGACTTTGATTTCCGTCAAAAACAGCAGCACCGAAAAATTATATAATCGCATTACTTGTATGGCTAAATCAACTAGTATACCATTATATTTGTAAGCATCTTCCCGCAATCTCTGCCTTTAAACTAAGGTCTGGATAATACGACTCAAGAGAGCTCAGAGCATTTTACACATCAAACTATGTGTGGGAAAGCACTAGGACTCCGAAGCTATAGTTAGAGGCTTTATTATTAACTAATCACTTAAAGCGTAGTCTTCGATTAAAGCCCATACCTGTATACAATTAAATCTAATTTTAAACAAGTATTGCCTTACGTAAAATACTTTTCCCTCGGTCACAAGATTCTTTATATAAGATTCTTTACGTTGAGGCTTGCCGGAAAATTTTTTGGAAGGACATCAAATTAACCTGCGAGCTCCTGAGACAAAAGGATGCCCTAAAGCTGTTGTTCCTATTAGTCACATCCTCAAAGGATTTAAATACTGAATTAGCTAGCTGGAGGTTTTCTGTCGCTGGCTAAGTTTACCATTTATCAACAGAATTATGGCACTGGTTAGTCGCTCAGATGAGAATAACAGAATATAACTGAAATGGCGCTTGGTGCGAAATAGTTAGGTTTAAAGGATATTCATGAAACCTTTGAGATATCTTTCACGGTTACTGCTTAAAGTAGAATGAACTTCTAAATGAAGAAATAGTCGACACAAAATGGTGCTAGTTTCTCGTGCCATTTTCCGACGCAATACCAGAGTCACTTTATTGCTGATAGAAATACTAAGATACTTTTTTCTTATCCAAACTACTTGGCAAAGATCATTCCTTTTCAACTGATTCTCGGACGCTACGCTATAATACAATTCACCCTTATTAACAACTGTAACTTTAAATTATAAATGGCAATTCTATTCTAATATATATACACTACGTAATAATAGGCTAAATGCGTGGATTATGAGTTTCCTAAAAATGGGCTAAATACTTCGATTATGATAACGCACTTGCGTTGATAATACCGCTTTCGTCCAGCTCGTACGTCGTAGCAGCTCGTCCATGGGAATGTAGATTTTTAATGTATTTCAGAATGATTGCATTTCATATTTTCGAATCAAAGTAATCCACGAAGTGCATACATCTACGGTCTCGTTTTATAAAACATGCATTGTAGTCCCAGGTAGCGAAACGTCAGCATTACTGTGGGTAGTTATCTTTGAGCAAGTACTCTACGGGGTAGCTTCTATATCTGGGCGTACGCGAGCATGTGCTAGCTGTAGTTGAAGGAATGATCGCTACCTCCAATATTTGCCTATTCGTTGTCCGTAGCGATCACCATCAGTACGTAGTCCGGGTTTATCTTATATTCGCAGTCAGTTTTATCGTGCATGACTGGAATGGCACTTGCTTTGTGTTCGTACCTAAGGAGTCATGCTAAGCCAAAATACAAAAAAGTAAAACTGTATGTGCCTTTTAACATGCCAAAATAGGTAACACGAGCGTATTTAATTTGATTCAAATAGTGCTCAATGTCAGCCTAACTTGAGGCGTGTCCGAAGTGAAAAGGTTTATCCACTACGGGGCACAGAGCAGTATTCACTTCATGAGAACTGTCAAGAGTTTATACCACTGCCAGCCACGCACCATGAATGCATATATCTGCTGCCTATAGTTGTAGTACCATACAAATCTGCATATATGTTAACGATTTGATTCCACATTCGCGTTGACTCTAAGCTATGCAATAAACACTTATGAGCGTACGTTGTTAGCCAAAATATGTAATAGGGTGCGGATGGTTGCACAATGGAGCAGTGATACAATAATTATTTTTTTCCTCTCCATTCAAGCTCTGCATTACTCCATGGGCTAAGGAAATAAGGGACTGTCAGTGAGAGTGATCGGACATTGGCATTGATGTGAGGCCGAGTGAAGAGACTGAAAAAGGCCACGCTGGCTCAGAGTCGCAATTCTGGCGCGAGCAACTGCGACCGCCTCGGCCACTGCAGCAGAAGTCCAAAATCGGTCAGAGTAGTACTAGCGACAAGGAAAGGCCGCGCGTAGAATTTTTTGCAGGTTGCGGCCGTCACCCCCCTCTCTTTGTCTGCTCAAGAACTTTAGTTCGCCCTTGTGATAACGCAGGAATATTGCGTCGAGTGTGCGGCCGGTGTCTGACGAGATCTAAGGCATCGCAGATACCGTAGTACCTTAAATAAACAGCGCAGTGTAAGAGGGACTACTTAACGCCCCGCAAAAAACTAACTCCATACTAGAAAGCAGAACGGAGATATCATGGTATATTTTGGCCATCGACGAGCAACTCACCGGCATTCTCACCAATAATCATTCTACACTGGCCAAGTCGTGCTAGGCAGCAGGGTCCTAGCGCTTGGGTTCATACTCGGAAACCGGGCCGAGGCACAACCAGACGCCATGATGGCGGCTGCAGCCGGGGCAATTTCGTATTGGCCTGGGACAATCTGCCAGACTTGTGTAACTAGACTACATGAAACTGAGATGGTGATTCGTCGTTCTGTTTGGTCGTGCCGGTCGTACTAAACTCCGCGCGATGGCTTATGATCAGCGGTTGTTCGCCTGGGTAATGATGTGAAAAAAAGTCGCAGAAAACCGAAGGCTCCCGTCACTGACAGTTGTATTGCACAAGCGGGACTGTTTACTAAGGTGCTCTATGTACTCCTTAGACTGTTTTTCTCGGATACTTCTTAGTTTCGACATTACCCCGCTTTTGCATTGGAGAGAATGGTGTCACGGCACGACTATCGCTCTCGGACCTCATTTTCTAACCGAATAAAGCGCTCCTGCTACCCCTCCGGGTGGCTCCGTAACCTGCAAAGGACAGCTGCCTTTGCGGGAGTCACTTTTTCTAGTAGCGTACCTTTAGCTTCCTGGTTACTCTTCACCTGGAAAGAGCTTTGAATCTGTCTTAACCTTCTCCCTTTTTGTCTATTTGATATCTGCACGGACATACCATTGCTGTGTGACACACAGAAGGATGTCGTGCAAGCGAGCTGTAGAGAAAAAAATAGGAAATAAAACACAAAAAGCCGTTGTGTCCATATATTCCGTAGACTTTTGTGATAGATCAGAAACTGCAGCTATACGTCCATGCGTGCGAGAATATGATCTGGCGCAAGCAGTCGTTGGCGTATGCACATCGTCGTAAGATTATTTGAAACAGTTTTGCCAGTACCCGCAATACATGGGCACATCCTAGAGGGTATGTCGAGGCTTACATGGCAGCGATGTCGCCTAGATCCGCTGCTCAAGTGAATCAGTGGATCTTACAATTCTTGCTTAACCTTTAACTATAATTGTCAATTGAAAAAGATTACTAAATAATTACCAAACCGACAGACTACGGGGATTGCATATAATTGTTGGGCCGATCGACACTTTTTAACGAAAGCGTGAACGATCCTTCTGTTATAGTTTGTTGTTGCTAAATGGATTGAAATTATGGACAATAGGAGGCTAATATTTATATATAAAGGGCGTTCATACTGAATGTGCCGCGCCCTGCGTATAACGTGCCCGCTACCACATTAGGAGGGGCCTCGCCATATACGGAGTTTATGCCGAGTGGAGTCCATCTAAACCAAAACCTGCTTTTCTTTTGTTGTCGTGGGCAATATCGGTGCGCGTTGACGTCTCGCACCTGCATTTGTATCTGCGACCTAGGCCGTTAACTGGAACATTTGTAGTTAATTTTTCATGCAAGCTATTCTTCATTTTGAGTTAAGACTCGCGGTAGCATTGAACATGATCGTAAGAAGTGAGTAGTACAAGTTTGGGAAAATTTATTGAATACATTCCGTTGCCGTTGAGATAGTACACTAACGATGGAAAAGTCGTATAGAAATTTAACGTATTGGACTAGTCACATCGCATGAAACAGAATAGCGTCCGTTCATATTTATCATATGCGTGTATAGTTTCAATGTTCTTTATGTTGAATTCTGCTGGTGAAATATACTTATTGCACGCTAAGTTTATGTGCTTAGAATAACCCTATATAATGCAATGAGCAGATTCTAACCTAAAGTGGAGAGCAGCCAATAATTTTGCTCTTTGTTTTAATCTGTGGCCTGTAATGATCGGCCTGTTTGTTATGTGCAAAGTAGATCTCATAGCACTTAGAAATGATTTTAGCCGATTCCACTTCACGGTTGCATATCGAAGATTGAAGCCTCTTATTTGGACAATTGTAAATGACAATTTTTTAACAAGCGTGTATTTGACACTGCTGAGATCCTCCTTTTCTACATGGTTGACTAGATACCTTCGTTACTGCATATTCTCATTGTCTCATTCACATTTATATTGTTTGTTATATGTCTACAGTATTCCCTTATATGTTAAATTAGTTCCAAGATGAATGTCCATTTTAGTCAGTAGACTAAATCGATTGAGTTAAAAATAGACCAATGCTAGTGTACTAACGCTTAATACATGATAATCCTTTGGACGCTCTTCTAAAGCCTTGCTCTGAGTGTTAAAGCCAACTCCGATTCCATCACTACGAATACAACGAACGAATAACTTGACTCTTTGATATTGCTATTGTCTGCATCTACCTCATACATTTGGAATCCGATAGATCCAACACTTTAGAGTCGCAAAAATCATAAATTTGTTTGATGCACTGATCGTCCGAGCCTCTTTCTCCGGTCTCTCTCGCCACCGCAGTCATGTGCACGGACTTGCCGTTCGAAGCAAATAATGAATGGTCACATCATGTATATTTGACTTTGATTCAGTCGATCGTTCATTTTTAGATATTATTCTCGAGCGTTGTGTGCGTACATCTTAATTTTGTCATGTGTACGAGAGGAATCGATCGTATAGCTACACCGCGTAAGGCATTTTACCTTAATCACTCAATGGCTTGCATTGGCTCCCTGCCACATTAAAGCTAAAAAATACGGCGAAGTATACTAAAAGTAAGGTGAATAAACGACTGCTTGCCGTACTGCTAGTATAACATAATCGTGCGCCACTTTAAAAAAAATATATTAATGAAATATCTCCGGTACGATCGAGAATAACTTGCTATAAACAGATTTCAATAACCTTTGTCCTAATCGTTTCGTATTTTCTTACTACGTAGTATATTGTTTACGAGGGCATAATGGATAATACATATGGCTCATCGAAATCATATGAACCAGCGCTATCATATCGTTTAGAGTGTCCTGAGTGTTTGACTGCATGGCCTAACAAATAATCACGGGTTAGAGAGTGTTTCATTAAACCATTAGATGTACCCCTCTGTGTCATTGTGGAAAGCGCCACACGGATCTATGTTGTAACGTACCCCTTAAGCTATGATGCACCGAATAATATAACATCATCTCTCTTATGTTTTCTAATTAAATAATTAGAGCGCATATCTACTTATTTGCTATATACCTATTGTTTCCTTCTAAGCAGAAGGAATATCACACGCCGCAATCATAGGAAGCGGAATTTATGAACTGTTGTTTATGAGTTAACACACTGAATTTATTTAACACATGAAATTCACACGAATCCACCGTTTCAAAAATTCTAGTCTCCCACGTTTTACTTTCTTTGCCGAATTACAGGTTTAACCCTTAGCAACTTAGGAGTTTTTGTGCAACTTCTAATTGCTTCCACATTTGACGTTACACTGTTGATACTGAAATCTATTTCGGTGTTCGGTAGTTTCCTTTTACTTGTACTGTATAAATGCAAAGTTGTGAAATAGCTTAAATCTCAAAATTCCTTTCAATATATAAATAAAATCTGACGTGGTGTCAGAATCACGACGAGCTGCCAAAGCGCATTTATAGCAAATAAAATTTCAATTGTACATTTATTAGAAAAACATTGTACAGTTACGCAAAGTGAATCCTTTTACTATACTCGGAAATACACCTTCTTAATAACAAGAAGTTACAATCGTCTCCCCAAAAACGTGCTTTACTTCAAGTACGGTATCAAGTTTCTTTAAAAAGACATTTAATCTTTAACAGGCTATCCAGTTAAGATTTTACTCCGGCAGGGTTAGAAAGCACTTTACCTTAAAATTTTAACAGTCCATTGGGGGAAAGCGATGCCCAAAAGTAGACATTGCCACTGTTTGAGAAAATAACACTTCCGTAAAACTAAGGGTAGATATTTTTGTGTTAGTACTGCATGTACGAGAGCAAATAGTGCAGTTTCAAATGACCTCAATTTCGAAGCAATTTATATGGGGTGACGGGCGTTTGACTCCATCAACGGAGGCGGTCTGTACCAGGGACTCGAGAGTACTCCTGCGAAATGCAACGAGTACATCTATTAGAAGTAGCCCTTGTCAACACGATGGTCCTGACGGAATTGCCAAAGGACGGCCTTCGTGTCGCAATATGTTAGTGTCGTTGGGAGCGGCACTTGATGGAATGAAGGAAATGCATTTGTGAACACAATAAACCTACTGATTCTCAAATGAATGACACTATAACGTCAACAAGTGGAAATGTGCCGTACGGGTACGTAAACGAAAATGAAGCTAGCGGTCTGGTTTAGACGGTCAACATTAGGCCGCTGGAGCCAAGAAATTAAGTCTAGAGAGCTACACTGCGTATTGAACGATACTAGCACTAAGACTAATAAACTAGCGAAACAGCTAGGAGAACACCTAAGAATAATATTAAAAATATCATTCTAGTATTGCTCAAAGATCTACAGAGTTAAACCCCAAAAAAACTTATATGACCTAATGCATAGCGGGCTATAGATTTTTTCAACGATGCTATCAACACTGTATGTGTACAGGTAGTAAACGGTACCTGTTTTTAAACTCAGGTATAGGTACCTATATGGCTAACTTTGCGGCAGTTAGTATGGCTGTATACGTTTGCGGTATAACGTATGTGTACCTTCTTACCTTTGCCTTGACACGTCTTATTCGACAAAAGCATGTGATATGCTGAGGCTTGTTATAAGTCGTGAGCTAACAACTTTTTCCCAATCCATTTGTTATCTGTGGATTTACCTACTCGTTCACTCCCTCGCACTCACTTCTCTGTCTCTCGTTATATATACATCCCGGAATATTTGAGATATATCAGACTTGACACATTTTGATTTTGTTTAAGCTTTATTGAGTGGCTTCCCATAAATCAATGATAGATGTGATGGTAGCAACGGTTAAAATATTTAGTGTCAATCTTTTCGAGGCGACGCTGTTGTTAGTATGTTTTACTATCACATTCGAATTACGGCTGATAGTATATTCTACAACTACATATGCAGGGTCTCACATATCTGCTACAATATTCGCCGAAAAAAATATTTTTTAATGCATGTAATCATTCTAAGGTTGTTGGGCAATAATGGGTTTTTGAAAAGTCATAAACAACGATGTTAAGCCACTGGAAAAATACGTAAGCCGAACGCCAACGCTATTGTACACTTTCTCTTATTTACATGCAGGTAGGTTTTGCTCTGCCACTTGTTAGTTTTTCTGTTATAACGTATTCTGTTCGGTTATTTCTCTTTTTTTTACGACTACAAGTATGGCCAGCCGTTGCTTTGACATCAATGACGCGATACGACTCTCGAAAGTCACTTCTGAGCAATATATAAAATATAGAGTGGTTTTTCCGTTTGTTTGCAGAAGAACCCGTAATCCCTTTAACTGGATATCAAATCAGAGACATTCTGACTTATAGTGACTTGATTACGAGCATCATATCAACGTATTATGAAAATATTTTTTGCCAAAGCTTGTAGAGTGTCTAGTTATTGGGGCTCACATTATATCTTATATTTACTATCTAAACGAACTATCTACGTCAGTTAACAACGCATTATATAGTATTAGTTGTATAATAACATAGATGTACGGTCGATTAGAGTAGAAGTCTGTTTCTAGTTCAGCGTTCTACGGTCGGTAAAGACATAAGGGTCGGGTGGTCGATTCCCGCCGTTTAAAAAGGCTATTCTTGAAATGGGGATTGTCTTTCTGATCCTCTTTGTTCTCATCACATTTCGAAAACCATCTTTTTTCTTTCTTCCCCTTGCTGCTACGGCCGTCTGGTTTCCACTGATCATCTCCGATTATCATCACTACTAAGCGTAATGATGATGCACAGCAGGATGGCCGTGGACAAAGCTCAGGTGATGATGAAACCGAAGATTATGGCGATAGCAATGGTTATCGTCATCACTGCTGCTACCCTTTTCCCAAAAGCAGCGGTGGTAATCATGCTCTCTCTCTCTCTCTCTTGTTCTTTGCTTTTTAGGCTATGTTGCGTCTTCCACCGGCCGACAAGGCCTCTTTTCCTGCACATTTTCACCTCGTGGAGGTCATAGGGTTAATCCAATTATTAGCTATCAAGAACATTATCTGTCACCATCATGAAAAACAGCAGCAATATCAGCTGCAGGATTATCATCATTAGTAACAGCAGCAACAGTACAGTTCGTCTGTCCGAGACAATAACAACACCAACTAGGACCAAAAGAATACACCTGTCTATCCTTGAACATTGGCGTATGAACAATAGATGTTCATAACGGTTACGGAGATGTTAAAGATCTGTTACACTTCTGCGGCTTCTGTCACGGCCCCATCCCTTGTCTTGTCTCTGTGATGCTTCTGCTTTTGCTATTGGTGGTACCGGTGTCTTTTCTCATCGTCCTTCCCTCGTTTATTGGCTATGACCTACCTAGATTTCTGGATGGGCTGACTCAGCGAAAAAGAACCGCTTTCTTGTTGTTATATATTGCTGCTAATATTAGGTATTATCATCATTATTCCGACGCTGACATCACTGTTCCCTAGATGTTCTTACCCTTCGTTTGACTTTCGTTGTGAGGCCTTGCGCTATAAGCTCGCTTAGGTGGTTGGGGCAGTCAGTCTGTGGTTACGTTCGCCCGCATACTGTGGATGGCGCGTGTCTATTGTACGAACGTATGAGGTGGTGATCATAAGCACGTGTCATGTGATTTTCCAGTATCGGACTCCTCGCATTGGGTGCGTAGATGACCCCGGTGGCGTTGCTTAGTAAGCGTGTTCCTTGTACGTGATTTGCACCAATCTGGCAGTCGTCACCCTGGCTATCTTCTCATTTTTTTTGTATTTGTGACCCCTGTCGATGGAGGTAAGCCTAAAGCGACATTCTAGTAGACGCGTATAAAGCAAGCTTCTCTCATCCTAACTGTTTGTTGTAATCCCTTAGTTAAATAAAAATTGCACGTATATGATGGTTGACTAGAAGCTGCATGCGCGCCTAGAATATAATGAATAGTTCTTTAATGGTACTAGTACGGTAACTCAGTAGTGCACATCGTCGTTTTCTGTTTAGTTGATAAGCTTAGGCCCTTCAATTCGCCGAGCGGCGACCACAAACGCTCTTCCTTCGGCCTTTCTTACAGAATGAAACGAACTGGTATTAATCGGACAATCTGCTTCTGCCTTCGGTAGTAACGGGAACAAATGTTTTTGTTTTACTATTTAATCACACTGATTATCTTCAAAGCTCTCAGACTTACACTAGTTAGAAGAGTCGATGTAGTTGCGTCCTCATTGGGAAGTGTCCTTGCCAAATTTGCGCAAGGCGCCATTTTCCAAACGAGTCAGTTTACCATGAAATCTAATTACGTAACGCGTGTGCTGCTTCAATGCAATTGCTGCCACCAAAGATCTTCTGGATTCTGCGTAGACCACAATGGAGAAGATAACTGTGACGTCGTTCAAGGTGATCTCAAATGATATCACACTTGTCGAAGGGCGTCGGCTCCGAAAAATGACGCTTGATCGCCTTACGACGGCCAACGAAAAGCATGTGGCTTGCGTGTGATGGTCGGACGATTGTAAGAGAGACATCGGAATGAGAGAAAGTTTGTTTCGTCTCGTCCATATGGCGACTGACTTCTATTATAGGCCTCGTTCCTCGACCTAAAGCCCTCTTGGAACACTGTACGTTTTTTTATTCCCTTGACCCCTTTTGAGTGTCGTCTTCCGACGACGTTCGTCGTTTTGCTTTTTCGAAGGGAGCCAGCCAGCCAGTGAGGAGTCAGGAGTGTCGTCTCGGAAACGGGTCGGTGGTGATGAGGGGGCGCCTGTCTTGGTATTCTCGCACCGTGTGTCGGTTGGACGCACGAGTGGCGCGAAACGAAAAGGCTGAGTTTGGATCGTCTGACTGGGGCCACGACAGAACACTCCTTCACCTACTCGGGCATCCCCAACTTAAAACCGTCTAAGTTGGGCCGGAGGAAAACGTTAGGAGAGTGGAGTGCTTTCGGTGGTTTAGCCGGCACTACTTCTGCTTTTGCCAGTCGCTCCAACGGTGGTAGCAAGTGTGCGTAATGACTTGGCCGAAATCGACATGGGAAGAGCGAGGTAGACAGCATGCACCGTTCATACAAATGCACCCGGCCCTGCTTGGAGTAAAAAGTAGGTCCAAGTAGCGATAACGGAGCCGGGCATTGGGCAGGACGTCGTACTCAATGTCAAAAGACAGGCTAAAAAACAAACGGCAAGCTACAACGAGATATGAAGGAGGAGTAAAACGGCAACCGATAACTGGAGCCGAACTAGGAGTGGGGTTCACAAAGATCAACGATGGAAAATGATGAGCGGAGCGAGACGTTATGTTGAGGGCCCTGGAGGCATTATGAAAATAATACGAACGGTGAAGGGAGCTAGGGCCGAGTTTGTCTGTCGCCTTGATTGTCAGGCTGATTCACTAGTCCTTGGAAAAGGTCGACGAAAAAAACAGAAACTGAGCGAAAAAGTGAAGGCGAAGTCTGACTTAGGATTCACTTGGCCCAGAATCTCATCTCCGCCACAAGGCACAGGAGCACGAGATGGGCCCTACGACAGGCGAAGTTTCCGTAAGAGGAGGCAACTCGAAGTCGAGGCCGAGAAGGCGAGTTAGGCAGGGGAAAGTACGAGACGCGGGGCTAAGCATGAAAGCATCGACTATCTAAACGAGCTTGAAGGCGTCAGCCCGTGCGGATTCTTCCTTGATACACTCTATGCAGGCGCAACATGCAAGCTCTCATGCCTGTGTGACTGAGACGAGTGTGAAAGCATGTATGACACAAAGGCGGTGATCGTGATCACTGTGCAACGAACACATCGTTTTCGATAATGTGTATCGCTGTGATTTGGCACTGTATTAAAGTAGATGACATTTTCGAACGAAGATACGTAAAGGATGAGCACATAAAATGCAGCCAAGATGGAAAAGAAACGCAAAGGAATCGAGAGATCGGCATCTAATTTCTCGACGATAACCTTGATAAAAGCGGACAATTTGGCACTCATTGTGTGGCCTCATTGTATTGTATCGCATCTTTAGTGCGATTTTCGCCTTTGCTTTGACCCCGACGGGACACAAAGCCTCGTCACCATTTGGTTTGCTCAGTGGTTGCTGGGGTGCGTGAGGTTCGCCCAAGAAAGTCTAAGAATAGAGAGTACTCCAAATAGACGCTGGTGTCCTCCATTGCTGGCAAAGACAATCAGCTGTGAGCTAATTTCGATTGTTTCATTCTTTATGATAGTTTAATCAACCTTCATTGTTAGGCTACATATTCATCCAGAGGGAGTTTCTTTAAGCAGGAAGGAAAAGGTCCTATACAGATTTACAAAGCTCTATGAGGGCTGCTAGTGTACCTTGAGAAGCATGTTTTTTCCCACAACTTTACCATATGCGATGCTAGGGAAATTAAAATCTAATGCTAGCACCAAGCGTCTTCAGTCACAGTTTTAGGACTTCCAGATGGCCGAGTTCCTCCACAACAAGTGAAAATAGCTACTGTAGCTGTAACCTTTGCGGAACAATATAGCCGTGATTGATTTTCCGCTTGCGACAAGAATAGCAAGTATACACGGTATCGATGATTGTCAAGGGGCTCATTCAAGTCAAGGGGAGGTCATTGTGTCTCTGCTCAAGCACGAACCGTGAATCCTGTTATTTCGTGGTGGTACCCGTAGCAAGGTACTTTAATACGCATTCTGTTAAGCCACAACCTGATATGTTTGATGCATACGCAACTGGGTGGAATGTTGTTACATAATTCAAGGCTAAACCGCCATTGCAATATTACGTATTTCGGGTCTTATAGGCCGTCAGAGCGCGTGCAAAAACGAGCTGCTACATACCCTAGCCAGCCGTGGCAACTAATTTGATGAGAACTTTTCGTTGCCATCCTCGAGTGCAGGATGTAATGGTTCATTGGCGCCTGCGCGACCCAGGCCAAGGATTACAGCCACAAGATGCTTCCTTACGAAAAAGGCGCTGTTTTTGGGCAATTTCACGCCATATGCGAAAGTCTCAACAAGTTCATAGGCGATCGTAGAGTGCAGTGCACGCGCAACAGGAACTATAGTCGCGCTCCAACACACCAACGATGCGGCTACTGCAAAAATGGCGTCTCACCAAGCAAATATGAATATACTCTGACCGTAGCTTTCAGTACAACGTTTTAACATGCATAAAGGTAAATATTAACACGGCTGATGCAAACGTCAAACTTACATTCGTATCCAGTTTTAGAAAGTCGTTTCATATCTAAGTATCTTTAGATTTATCATTTAATTTAACAAAATAGCATTTGTTGTTAGTACCCGTACCGAAGAGACGCCAGGTATTCAGGGTATATGACATGTTTGTGCCTTATGAGGTCTATTAGTGAAGTATCAGTATATTAACATCAAGTATATTAACAAGCGTTTTGAAATTTAACCGTACCATTTAATGCACTCAAGACTCTAGAAGCAATACACCGGTTTCGTTTGTCGAGATTTCTCATGCTTTAAAGGTCAATAATACGCTGCTAAGACGCATTACAGGACCTTTTAGATACAACAATAATCTCATATATAAAGCGCTTCAAAATAATGGCAAGAAAATTATATGTATGCAACCTGTAAGTACGGAGAGCTCCATTTGACCGTAATAATAGAATAGTTGATGTAATTTGGGTTAAAGTTACAGCAAAGCATGTATATTTTCACTGCACTTGCCACGGAATCCTAATCTTTGTGGGTCCGCATGCCATGACAATATCCAAGCGGCTAAATAGATCGCTGCAAAACTTGCGATTGCTATAATGCACGTTCTGCCATGATCAGCTAATTGCATATTCACATTTTGCTGGTGGCACATACCTCATTACACTGCTTGTACGTTCTATTACTGTCTACTACTTTCTGTACCTAGAGTTGCTAGAATTAATTCGAGAAACAGTTTCAAGCCTAAAATGGAGAGAGTCCTAAAAAGTTTAAAGCAGGCTGGCATATGCATGCGTGAATATAGAAGGTGTGTTCTACGGAATTTCGATTCCACCTGGGTGTCTGACTAGGTGAATCTGCTTGTTGCCAAACGCAGTGAATGGAGAGACGGAAACGCAGCGAAGCAACGGACGTCCGTGTTCTCCACTTCACGCTCTGCTCCGATTCACAGCCACTTCCCCCTTTTCCTTCCTACTCTGACCCACAGTCGAATTTAGTCGGCTGGTGAGCAGCCTAGACCCGGCAGACGACAAACAAATTATCTTGTTTTCTTTTCCGCGGGCGTTCCTTTCGCATGGAGACCGCACACTCGCTTGCACTCGACTCAACTACCAACGAGGCGGTAGTATGTTCTTTTTGCTTCGTATTGCTACTTCTGCGTCTGCTGCTTCTTCTGCTGATGTTTCTGCTGTAACCCGGATCCCTCCCTTCTGCTGTACGTTGTCCCGCACTCGTCTCGCCTGCTTCTCTTCTGTATTCTGCACTTCTGTACGGTCTCGGCGGTGGCCACAGGAGGGCACACCGTTGGTGGCCCCTGTCGCCATCGCCTCCAGCTACTGCCTCCACCACAGAGGACGCGGAGAAGTTGAAGAGTGTCGAGCAGTCAAGCTAAGGGGTGCATCGGGTCGCCGCATGCAGACAAGCCGCTCCTCTATCCCAGCTTCCCAAACAGTTCCAGAAGCCCCTGTTGCATCCCATAAGGGGTTCCACCCACCAAATGGCAGCACGAGCGCGAATGCGACTCGCCCGCCGTGTCAAAACTTTGGGATTACCGAAGAGCTACTTAGAGGCCGCCCCCTCCATCCACTGAGGGTATCGTCAGGGCAGCAAGGCTGCACCGGCACCACTGAAAAGCCACACGTTCATACACAGACTTTCCTATACAGAATTACGCTATGCAGCCACGCTACTCGACCTCAGTTCCACCACGTCCTCTTATGTCTCACTCAAACGGTTCTATCTTTTCATCGTCTTTTATTTCTTGCGCTCCCTTCTCTAAGGCTCTTCAGGAACGGTGAAATAACCGAACGTTGGAATACTGCTATTGAAGATGCTATTGCTATGCGATGACTTATACGCTATATATATGGCACTCTACGACGTGCGTACATCGGTGCACGATGCGTGCACGACGATCCTGCTTGTTTGAGGTTCTGTTCGTAAGGCGTGGCCGTTAAGGGGGAACGGTAACGATCCAGTAGTTCACTGGAACATAGCCGTACGTCACCCGCCTTCACACCAAAAGAAACAATAAGCGAGGCTTCTCGTTGGCCGGTTTGTTCTCTCCATTAAATTCGTTGTTGGATTCGCTCCTGTATTCAAGAGACCAAACGAACATTGAGAATTATATAACAGGAGGAAAGAGGGAGAGCCCAGCGTTGTTACTTTGCAGACTACTGTTGCGGGAGCGGGAGACATATGCTTCACTGTGTTCAAGTGGAATACGCGATGGGAAATAGGGTAGGGGATGCGCTTTGAGAAATATAGACAAGGCAGCTGCATCTGAAGGACACCTTTCCTTGACTCTTCGCACTGCTTCCAATCCCTTCCCAGTCGCTGCAAGCACCTTGAGCATTAAAGGGCTGCAGCGCTGCCTCCCAACGCACGGAAGAGAACTCTCCTATTCCACACAGCCTCGAAGACTGGTGAAAGGTGGACTGCTGCACTTATGTCCGAAAACTCGTTGCCTCCAGGGACCCTTAACGACCTGCGCGATGGTTGAACTTACAGGCCCCTTTACCAACCCTAAACCCGTAGCTCCTCAATCTTCGTGAGCTTTACATAGGTTAGAGGATGCTGAGCGCATGCTGAGACGCGGGTGCTTAGACAGCCAACCCTGTGGGAACTCCAGAGCACCGTTCGAACAGGACAAGTTGGCTTTACAATCTACGTACCACCATCACCATCCTCATCGTGGCGTCTGGGTCTTCGTTGACAAAACGACCCGGCATCAAGCAATCTCGTCCGGCGGCTCACTGGGTAGTCGTGGTGATAGGTTGGCCACACCGGGAAGCCACCGGTGTATTCATGTAGCTTCATTTATCTCCCTTTTGAAACCGCTGGCAAGCACGCCAGTGGCCAACCTTCGTCGAGAAACATTGCCAGCCGAGAAAGGTACGTATAAGCACGTAGCATTATGCAAACCTGAAAAACCCCGTCCACAGTGTCTACTAGGCTTCCAGGCCTTCATTAGTCGTCAACCGAGCAGGACAACGGCGGGCTCTGAGTTGTAGAATAAAAATGGAAATGTTTGTTCTTTCTCGGACAGTATCCAGAACCTTTTCGAAAATGATAGTGCTAAGCACTATCATCCAACAAGGGAAACCTGGATGTGCCTCGGAAGAACACACTTTGGGTACTTTTATTAAAAAGAAAATTTTGAATTACTAAGATAACATATATGAAATGATATATGAAATGTCAGTACATTGGTGAAATTTCTTCGACCTTAAGAGAAAAAAGGTCTATTTGTATTACATTGCTACAATATAAACATCAGTCAGAAATGATAAACAAAACGCCTAATAATAACAACAACGATACTAATATAGTTGTTATTGTTCCCGTAGTAACAATAATACGGATACTTTTATTATAATTATTACTATAGAGAATGTTCGAAAGAGAATTATTTTGGTATCAATGGTTGGTAATCAATCGATGGTAACTTATCGAAGATCAGGTGTTTTTCCTTTCCATCTCTATTCTGTGGCATTTACAGCGGCTGTTCTGTCCACGTATATATGGTTCCAAGTTTACCCTATATATATATATAGAAACACGATAAATATCTGGATAAAAATTGCGTATGCCGAGCCGGTGGTGCAATTGACTTTTAATGCTTGACTATGGGATAGACGTGCATTTTGGCTTTTGGCAAGAATGGTGGCGTACATTTTGTGTGTTCATTTCTTTAGACACTAATCTGTCGCTTTTGTTTTGAGTTCTTCCTTGATATTTGTAATTCTTCATAAAGGTTTGTTACAATAAGATGTCTTTTTGTTACTGAGAATCATAGGCCGCAGAGGTATTCGTGTAGGTAATTTTATCCATCCTTTTTACTTAGATTTCATGTGTATCTAAATAACTACATAGTTAATAATAGTCATAATTATTGGGACTACAAAAGTCTACAAAACCGTAATATTCGAACAATTTATTCTGGTCGATAAAGTTCAATGAAATATCGGTTTTTAACTGAAATAGCCAAATTTCATTTGTTGTTATGATTCTACCAGTGTGGTTTCTATATGTATCAATAAATAACCTAACATGCAAATATAGGTAAGCACGGTATATATCCTTGCAGTAAAATTGTTTTGTCCCGACACCTAATTGCTGTTGACCACACTTACATAGAGGGCTACCTCGAACTACCCAACCAAAAAATATTTTAGGGCTAACTACCAGCTACCATTTAACGTCCACGGTACTGCTTGCTGCATTACTTCTATCTACTCACCCAAGCGTCAGACTACTGGTTAGTTCCACGTGGATTCGTTATCCAGATCTTTGGTCAGATGATTTTGGTCGTTTCGGGATTTCCTCTAAAAACAAAACCCCTGCAAAAAAGTTTAATATTTGTGGCGCTGAGTAGCATAAATTCTACGCAAGGCATCGGAGCATAGTGCGTTTTCTCATGAGTTACCACGTATCGCGCTCCTTTGAGTGACTGTATTATGTTGACTCGCAGTCCAACCTCACCATCCAGTCATGGTAACAATTGCGATCATCGCGGTCGGGAGCTATCTCTTTTTTATGGGCTGACAACCAGATTCAGGGAGAACCCCCGAAGTTCTTTCTGAGAGACCAGAAAGGTTTCTGGTCGCTTCTACAGCTCTAGCCATAAATATCAGCTAAAGAACCACCACTTCCATGACTTGCACAGCGATGCACTCCCTCTCCTCATACTAAATAATAATAATGCTTCAGAGCGGTCGGCGGTGTCACCTCTGAAGCGGCTCTCATACGTGATCACGCCGACAGCAGTTTACCATCGCTACGCATTGGCCGGTGTCCGTAGGGCCGTAAGGCCCCGCGAGATCACTTCTCATTCTCGTATCACGACAGCTCAACCTCAATCATTCACATCGCCAGCCACCACGTGGCCTTAGCAGGGCAGGACAGTTTTTGCTTCAATATCAAGCCTACCTCTTCGTCCGGCTTCCCTCCCATAACACAGAGTCAATCAAATCATATCCCATCTCACTTCAGTCTCACAGACACGGACGCGCCAAGTTCCTCTGCCGCCCCTCTGACGCGGTCTTCTCAATTCTCTCACTGTATCAGGCTGTTTCACCGCTGATACGGCTGAAGTTACCACACCCAAAGGACTGAACGCTTCACAAGAGGCTAAGGAACGACGTGATATGATGATGACCTAGGGAGGGATGCTGCGAAAAAGATCTGAAAGACCGAGGGATGAGCGTGCTTTTCGCCAGTCTTCTGCGCCCAAAGTGTGGACGCACACACGATACACGAATGATAAGTATTAGAGAACAAAATTTCTTGCAAAAGAGCACACAAGTTCCATCGTTCTAAAATAATTTTATTTAACAAATACATAATTGTCTAAGGGAGCTTTCCTCAGGTACAAGTCAACAATATGCGCAAAACTCATGCATCTAATATAGAAGTTACCGTTTCCTTAGAAGATGGGTGTACACTAGTACATTTACAAATCTTCGAAGTTAGCTTCGTTTAATTACAAGGCACATCATTCTTGGAGTGCTTGGAATTTCCATTTAATTACAGACTATGCCATGAACGATTTGCGTCTGAGCCCGATTTAGGCTATAGGAGCTTTACACTTCCTTTGTTGGCCACTTCACTGCATCAGCAGCTGACTCGTCGTGCATACGGTATCTCCCCATTATGATGTCTTGTAAAGCGACGTACGCCACCATCCGTTGAACGTCGTCAGCCGTCGTTAGTGAAGTACATCGCGTCACCTCCTGCATCACTCCATCATATGCCGACTGAACAGAAAGCAAAAGCAAGTAAGAAAAGGCAAACAGGCTTCCTCCCCCCATAGGTCGATCTAAGTTGTTCGCATTCGCCTTCAATGCCTCTATTCGTGATGATAGGTTTTTTCTGGAGCGATATACCCACAAACATCGTAGCTTTAGCTCAAGGGCGTTCGTGCCATCTAGTTTACTGTGAAGAGCGTCTCACGTACTGGTCGAAGTATTCATACCATTTCTGCTTATTTTCTTATAGCGTCCGTTGTTCTTCTCCGCTAATATAGAGAACTGGCGATGCCGATGGACTTCTACTGGCAGCTGTTGCGATTAATGACGTGGTTCCTGTGTTGTTGCTGTTGTTGTCGTTACCGTCAGCGGTGCAGACGCCGAGCAAATATGATAGGTGGTAATGGCGTATTTTTAGGTGTGTGACGATGTTTTGATAGAGAGGGGAAGGGAGGGCTATCATATAATCAGTTATAAACAGAGATAAACAGAGGTCACATTATGGTCGTTACAAGCACTACTTTCACGCATATGACCATCAGTGATTATATCTATCTATTCGGTTGTACTTAGGTACGGGCTAAACCGCGGCTTTGGCTCACTCACTCACCACCAGGAAAAACATCGCAAATAATGGGATTGAACCGAGTCAAGCTGTGAATGGTCTGACTGATGACACGTGCAGGTAAACACGGGAGAGATTTGTCCGTAAACATTGATAATAATAACTAAGACCTAACTAACTAACTGCAGATATCGTTAATGGGAGTCAGGATTGAGTGGAAGTGGTGATGATACTGCCAACTGGATTGTAATTCAGCTAGGTGCGGAATTTGCCTTCGTTTCAAGCCACGCCGATACTGCTTCCTTGGCGAGTCGAGCTGATTATATCCAACTGGTGGAGGATACTGAGATAGGAGGATAGCGTAGCGAATACTGCACCGTATTTGGATAACTACTTGCTTTGGCAGCGGACGGTGACGCAATAGTCAGAACTGTACATATCGTAGTCATACGATTTGTATAGGGTTGCAAGCAAGGGATAACACTGCTAGCCTACTATAGCTGCTGCATGGGAGAAGTTCGAACTTATTATTGGGTCTAGTTATGACAGGCTAGGGAACCCTATGGTCGCAGCGGTCCACCATTTCCTGAGCTCGACACTGAAGCACAATATAATACTGTAAATTGTAAACACAGTGAAAGTAAAGTTTTCATTACAACTACAATTTGAGTAAGAGTTTGTGTAAAAATACTTCAGCAGTTGACACACTTTTTATAGTTGTATATTTGAACAAAAAAGAGCGGTACCGGTTCTCAATAACAAAAATTGAGTAGAAACAAGTGCTCATCATTTATTGTTTTTTTTTCCCCGTAACTTGATCTACTTTACGGATGTTCACATGGATGATTCTTTGCAATGGTAATTGAATGTAAGGCGGTTATAATAGCTTTGTAATGATTTGAGTAGAACTTAAATACCTTACTTCAACTATGGTAATGCACTATATTGAGATGTAACTTGAACTGCTATCCACATAGTTTTTGAGATCTTAACCTCCATAATTTTCTTTGACTAAAAAATAAGCCAGGAAGTCTGTTCAGACAGCCTATTGAATGTTGTGGAAAAAAATAGGCGCATCTTCTTCATATTGTACCACTTGAATACACTTTACCTACAACTAAAAAATAACAAAAAATGCCATAGTTGCAATATCTGAATTAAATAAATAGAATTTATCCCATGCATATGTATGTATTATAAACCATATAGGTTCGAATTTTTGACAGTTAAAATTCATTGATGAAAATTAACGCCATACCAACCTCAGCACTGACACGCAACCGATATAGTGAGATACCTAGGTCGTTTTCTGAAGAGAGAGCAAGTCTAGCCTATACATCTGCGGTGTATGCGTGTATATGCATTCCGCAATATAATATGTAGGGCGATCGATGGAACACCGCAATTCTCGCGCTTTCATTTTCTCTAGACGGTGCTGGAGATGCAGGCACAGACAGACAGCCATGTGGCAAATTATCGGCAGGTGATGTCGCGACCAGAGGGCAATAATCCAGCTCGTAACATTGACAGGAAGGAAATTGTTCGCACTCTTGGCAATTGGACGGGATGGGATGACCTCTTATGCGATGTTGCTCTAGCTACACGCAAGTTACCAGGTTTGCATGTAATTTTCTCATGTGACAAATAGTCACATATTCGGCGCTCGTTGTTAGATGAATTAATTCGGCAAAACTCGATTAGCACCTTTTGCTTTGGAATTTTACAGACAACATAATGCTAATTCACGTTAGCGACTAACCAGTTCCAATGTAGAGTAAATACCTTATTTAATGCAATTGAAGGTAGCAAAAACTGGGGTATATATAGAAATCAAGTACTGATACAAACCTGCATGAAAATTACGAAATTGCAATACCAGAAATCTTCAGCGATTTTACTGCGAATTGTTGTTTATCGCCAACGTTTGTAACAAAAATTGAATCCTTTGCCCGAATTTGTTGGACTTGATGCTGAGCGTTTCTATTTAATTCTCAAATATGCCATAGAAGACACAAGCAACTTATAGGATCGCATAATATTTGTTAAAAAAAAAAGCACAAATTTACACTTTTTGTGAGATCCGAAACGGTTCTGGTAAATTGTATTCACTCTGTATCTAAAGGCGGTAAAAATAACTTGGTTGGTTCATTTTAGACCACTGATCCTTTTAGAGGTGCTGTTGCCAAGTTGTATGTTGCACCAACTGTGCATGAAACGCGAGATACGTGTAGAAACAAAAAAGTTGTGTTTAAGTTTTGCAAGGCTAAAAGTCTTCAGATTTACCTTGTACAACTGAACGTTACATCTGTACCAGATATTCCACTAAGTCTCAAATCCTCCAGTAAACGCGTAGTTTTCAAAACGAATGTTGAATGACGTTAAGATGGTTAGTTAAGGTAGGAAATTAAGCAGGAGAAGGCCGCCGTTGTTCTTTCGTTTACCATGCATAAGTGGCGATAGAATCCGCTACTGTAGCATGTTGGCTGTTAGTTACCATGCGCACGGAGTTTTGCCAGTTTCTGTAAATTGGTATTCATTGGGCTTGCCTGTAAATCCAACTTCAAATACCTATGTTTAGCAAAGTAGAGCATACCCGCGCTATCAAGTGAATAGAATTGCAAATATACATTTGAGTCGATGTGCAGTTATACCTCCCAGGAACCTGGTGCAGCGTGGACGTCCAGACCACAGGGTAGTTATTAAATCATTGTTAATCTTAAGTTAAAATGCAAAGTCAGAACGTTAGGGTGAGATAACCAGTCAGTCTAAAGTTCGTGGCTATATTCATATGCCCGTTGACGCAAGGACTGCGCATCACTATCTTCGTGTTAGAATTGAGGCTTCAACGCTATTTCGAAGGCTTCTTTCGGATAGTTGAGCTACTTTAGTCCGATCCAGTCATAAAGAACAATTTACAAATTTGAGTGAGGCGAGTTAAAAGTCATGAGGGTGATCTCACTGCATAAAGTACATTTTTCTATTCCATAAAATTTGATACGAAAAATAACTATATCAATTAACATACACTGTGATAGGTTCAAGCGCGAAATAAATTGGCATGTACTATACTTTAGTGTGTAAGAACTTAAATGTATAAGAACGTTTTTGATAGAACTGATAGTGATTGATAATTGAATCGAACGATTATAGTTGCAAGTAAATTATCTTTTAAAAACCTTCTAACGAGTTTTATCGATCCAGTAGCTATATATGAATCGAAGCAACATTTTTGAGCAATTTATTATTGCCAAACAGACCAATAGAACGGGAGCTTGAGGGCTTTAAAGTAAGAGGTTCAAACTGTTCGCCCGGGGTAGTGCTAGCAGGGTATCCTCCAAAACGCTTAGGAACAAGTGAAATGATTCCAAATGATCTATCTCAATAACATAAGAATAATTGAAAAGGTCAGAAAAACCGAAATCTAGATATTTTACAGCAGAAGAGTCCGTCCTTTTTTGTAGAAGATATGTATAGGTCTAAAATTCCTTGTATCGAAAGGGCAAAGGGATTGCCAAGATATAAATGCAATTACGTATTCTTCGTGAAGTTTTACATTAGTTTAGTCACACGAGTGAAAAATAGGTGTTACAACTACATAATATATAACCAATTTCTCAAATCGCATGTGTAAGTAGAGCATCAGAAGTAGAGTTGGAAACAATCATGTAAACTGGAAATAAGGACACAGACACACACATATTCTTCTTTGAATGTTGATCTTGTAGTTGTTTGGTGTTGGTCGATTTATATTTCAGCTTACTATTTAGTTATGAAAAATCGACCGAGCCAAGTGCTACAGAAATAGAGAACCATTAAACAAATAGCTTCAACATCGTGATACATCCATACATTTTATTTTCAGAAAAGTTTTAGTACTACAGGTAAAAGTAGATAGCTTATTATGCCCTGGAGTTCAGGGGAATACCTTCTCCCTGTCTTCCTCTTTGAAACGCTTGAATGATAATTAATTCCGCATTTCACGAACGAAAAGCAAAAGCAGCCCCAACGTTAACGCGCCGTGATGCTAGTGTGCGACTGGATTGCTCCGGAAAAAATATGAATAAGCCGATGACTACCTCTGTTGTTGCGTTGCTTTTCTATTAACATTTTCGTCAGAACTGTTCTTTCGATTGGTTCTGCTAAATTTCAGTACTAAGCCGGGATGCAAAAGGTCCGAACTGTAGCCAGAGTCGCCATCAGGTGCCAAAAGTTTGCGTTTACGCTTATGTTGCAAGATCAGTCAATAGATTGTGTTCATTGAAGTACATGAGTTGGCTGTCGATGCTAGACAAATCTTCCGACATAAACGTGTACTGGCCTAAATGTTCCTGTGTGATTTCTTAAGATTGTGTTATCTTGTGCAAATGGCTAAAAGCCGATGAACAAGCGAAAACCCAGGGATCCGATTTCCGCAAATTCAGCTTTCGTCATATGGGAGCTGCACGTACCCTTTCACTTGCCCGCGATTTCCAAGTGTCCCAAGGGCAATACCAGTGGTAGCACGCCCTATCTCCACCTTGCGCGCCGGTGCTCATAAGGCCCATCGTTGCCCACTGCAATACTAGGAATCTTATTTGGTCATAAGATCAGGTGTCCTCATTGCCGCCGTCGCCAACCTGCAAAAGGGGCAATCTAGTCGCACCCAATCGAAGGATACGGAATTCTGCTCACAGAATGGATTTCTCCATTCCGTCTTATGGGGTCTCAGTGGAATGCATTATCGGTTTGAACAGTTTCAAACTGCAAGTGCAAGTCCTTTTTCGAGTATTATTTCTTAACGAAAAAAGATAGTCTCTACGTGGGCTCAGTAAGCCAAATACGTGATCGGTAGAATTCGACCCGTTTTAGTTTCTTGGTAGCTTGGTAAGCTTGGTAGCTATGACGCCAATGATATCTGGCACCAGAAACACCGTCATTTATTACTTAGAGCCAGAGCCAACTAGCTAATCAATTATTTCTATCTGTCATTCGCTTTGAAATCACTGCTTTAGCCGACGACATCGAAATACGTTAAAGATCGTCTTTTACGTATACACTGTGTTCGTTACGCTCATAACACACTAATATTTTTGCAAGACCTTTTACTTAATTCTGTCTTAATTTTCATTCACTTTATAACATGAAGTCAGTGATAGTATTTTTGGCGTACGCCTAACCTGTCGACGAAAATTAACACTTCACTGATGTCATGTATAAATTGGTATTTTTTTGTTTTTCGGCTATTCAGTTGTGCTTTATTTGCTTCAAGCACTCATAAATATGAGCAAATTAAACTCGGCTGATAAAGTTCAAAAGTCGTACAGGTAACATGTCTACCGTTAGACAGAAATATTTAGGATGGTTTGCGTTTAACTGTCAGCTTATGGCTTCTACATGGATTATCTGAATTCCCAGGTGAAAACAAAGAAAATACAACAGAGTACAGTGACGTTTAGTTCTTAATTCATGCATTTATCACTGATTATTAGTCATTGATCTAGATAGATCTGCTTATATTATTTTTGACGAAAAATTTTCATAGAAAGTGGAATTAGCTAACAATGTGTACTTCAAAACCTTGTAAATGGAACCATTTGAGCCAGCTTTTAAGCTGTGTAGCATGATCGCTGCTGGCGAGCGGATTAAGTTACATGCACCTCAGATAGCCTTGTTATAGCCTTGTAGCACGCCTCTGTGAAGTGACGATAGAAAGTTATGTGAAAGTTGCTCAAATGTGATGAACCTCCTATACAAATCGAAACCCCACTGTGGTGCCAAGTATACATCGTATTAAAACTACGATAAAAAATAAATATGTTTACTTGGAACCTCAAATTGCTCATGAGGTGCATGATCTCTGCCGCATCATCGGATGCAATTTTGGTGACTAGGATTCAATGATACTTGAGTGGAAAATTTTAAGGAAGCAGACGTTATTATTATAGAGAAACAAGTGACATTTGCGGAGTGGCTACGACCCGTTGTGATTAACATGCGGTATTTCTGTATGCATGCAAGTGTAGGAAGCCGCAGCGTATAACACACAATTACAACGGCTCACTGCTACGCAAGTCAAACAAAAGGTCACGTGGTTAGATTATGATTAAATAGTAGAGGCTCTTAGTTATATATATATATATATATATATATATATATATAT
>MNPL01005302.1:0-15615 GCA_002081605.1 Tropilaelaps mercedesae
ATATATATATATATATATATATATATATATATATATATACCAAGCACGCCCGCTCCGTTTGACTGTGAATTTGTATCTCTCTATTTGAATAATCGCAGAAATCAAATACAACGGAAAAAGTTATATTTGGTCACGCTGAGGCGATTGTTAGGTCGATTCTTAGCTCACCCGCATTCTGATGCTTATATGAAGCACTAATAAACATAGGTTACACCTATCATCGTTTATATTTTTTAGCTCTTTGCAGCGGCCATCAGTTATTAATTAACTCTAAGTTTCCATCTCCCGTCGTCCTATACCGGTTCGTCCTCGAAGATCGTTGACTCCACAGGAACAATTCTGAAGGTGTCAAAAATTTAACATTTCCACGGACATGATTTGGCGTTTGTAACGTAACAGACGATGTCAGCCATCGGTCATGTTCCAGTAGAACAATGAAGAGATGCGACACCTGTGGGGTCAATGGTCTCTTCAACCCAGCATCTCCAACGTGCATTGGTGCTTACGCGACTTGTGCTTTACCTTTACTTTTTTCGCTTTCGTATTCCTTTTTCTTCACACGATATTCGCGCTGCTACGCGTGGTCAGCCATTCTTTCGTTTTATCAATCCATTTTGGTTTATCATTCCAATCCGTATTAACCACCCAGGCGGTAGATGTCGCTTAACGCAAGTCTAGCGTAGCATGGCAGCTTGCGGAACACATGGTGCAGTCTGTGGGCCGTGAAATCTATGGCCGAATCGAGGCTAGTGTTCCGTCTTTCTAAAGAGTAGGCCTTGTTGTTGTTGTTGCCGCTAGCGTTGCCGGGTCGCTGGTGACCCGTTGGCGACTGGGCTCTTGTGTGCTAACGGCACACATTACTACTACTGACATACTTCTTCGTTGCCTTCGTCAACTTTCCGGGCGTCAGATCTATCGCTGTGCCGCAAGCATCGGTGCGCGTTGCACCACACCATTACTAGGGCCGCTACGGATTTCACTTTCCACTGCATCGTCGTAGTACTTGTACGACTCAGGGTTTTGCATCCCACCAGCGGATGATGGTTTCGTCGGCCAACTGACTACACACGCAGCATTAGAATTGAATATAATTCAGGAGGAAAAAGCAAGTTAAAAAAGGAAAGGTAGGGTAACAAATAAGTGTTGACAACTCCGCAGTTCGAAAAAGAGGAGTTCACTGTATGGCTTAATTAGTTGATTTTTTCTCAGTTTTCCCCAGATTTGCCCAGAAAAGCTAACTTGAAGAATTTGGCTTTCAGTTTCGCGGCTGTTTCTGCAAATTTAGCTACTATTCCTAAACACCACGGGAAATCGTTACTGGTCAGTTGCACATTGTTCCTATAGAACTCGTGAAATCAATGTTTGAGCAATGAAATGGAGCTCAATGCCAGCATATCGAACTGTCAGTTCCTTGAGTCACCTGTCAACGCGAGTGCTAAATGGTAAGTTATGCTAGGACGTCTCATTGTACATTACTTTCGGCATCTTTGTCCTTCATGATCATTTTACTTTTATTCTGTCTGAAATTGCTACCTGTGGTCGATTCGCTCCCGTAACTTAGCGTGAAAGTCGACATCAAGTCAAGACGACAAAACATTGCTAAGAGGAACCACGTTTATCTAGTCTTATAGATGAAGCAGATCAAGCAAAACTAGCTAAATAGTGTTAACGGAAGATTCATCGTCTTGCATCAGCACCATCGCCGTTAGCGCCAACGACAGCACTGCCACGAGCCATCATCTATGCGTAGTCTGTATTGCAGTCACACAGATCTTTACTTAAACATACGGCCAGAACACCCAGGCAGATCGGCCCACTCAATGCTGCCATACTCTCGCCTCGATTAGCCGGCGAGTCCCTTTTCTCCTTTCGTTCATACGGGGCCCTAGCAGCAGTAGAAGCAGCGGCCGTGCGATAACGGTTCTTCCACTGAACAGAGGCAGAAGACGGCGCCATCTGGACCATCTGGCAGTAATCGTGTACCAGCGTTTTTAGGAACGTTCGCCAGTTCCTATTTATTCACTTTTCCAGAAGAGGAGTCGTTTTCTTTTTGGCTCATTGCTTCCTTGCCTCCAGGGCACCGTCGCAGGAGCGTTAGCGGATAGTGGATAACGGTCGATTGGCCACACTGAACCAGTTTAATGCTACGAAAACACCGCAAAAATGCCGTCGGATTAGCAGATCGAAAGTTTTCTGTTGCTGTTCCTTGTTCCGTCTGCCTTTGAGTCTGTTTCTTAGTCAGTTGCCAACTGGTTGCTTCTACTGCTGAAAAATTGGTTTTGCTGTGCTATTTCTCATTAAAATTGGACTGTAGCTTTTATTTGTGCGCGTAATAAGGAGTAAAGTGGACCTCGTTGTCATTCGAGGTGGATTACATTCGGTATTTATCCGCGCAGATGCCCATGTACGACATAATAGAGAGAAAACGATGATCGTAATTTAGGTGTTTCGAAAGAAGACCGCACAAATTCGACAATAATTCGAAAAGGTAAATATCATTCATATGTTAGTTAATGTTATGGTGATGATGTGAATTAGGAGGAGTTTAAATAATTTATTTGGTGGTGTTATCTGTTGCTTTCGATAACGCGGCTATAAAATACACCCGAACGCGGGTGCTAGGCAAAGAAACACTAAGCAAAAAGGAAGGAGTATATTATGCTTTGTTTTCGTGTTCGCCCAAAAAATCGGCGAAAATGAGTGGGAAAACCGTTTTAACATCTGATCGTGATTAAACTGTAGTAGGCACCTCTGATAACTCGTTCGCAAAGCTACCAAGGGTGCATGTCCTGTATATATCTGCATCACGCGTATGTGTATGTGTTTATATATGGATATTGATACTCCACAGCACGCTATTGGACAGGCATCAAAAAAACTATACATCATATCAACTTATTTGACACAAGACAAACTTACAACAGAAAATGGAATAATTTATCTGTTCATATCTTTTTTCAATGCCATGTTTCACTCCTTTTTTTGTCAGTAGTCTGGATTATGTTAAGCCAAATCACGTGTTTCATAAGTTTTTTGGGGAGAAAAGAAACTTTTCTCCAAAGATATCCCACCAGACGAAGAAAAATATGTATCAGTACAAACAATCTGACTATAGTTATAAATTTAAATCCTGTGTTATTAATATAATATTCACTGAGCTACAAAATTAGTTCACAATTTTGTATATCAAACTGTCCCCGAGTTCTCACCATCGAAAAATTTTCAGCTTCATCTGCGACAATGTGCCTCAAACCCTTCAAAACTTCGAAAGTTTGGTAAAGCAGCAAGAGATACTAACATCACCTTCCCTATGTAGGTCATAACAACTACCTTCCCTATGTAGATGGCGTGACTAAATCCTTTGATCACTGAATCCATCTTTGTGCTTCACTAGTCGATGATCGAAGTTTCTCAGGATCAGGGCGTAAACCGTAGTGTTTGACGGGGGTGCTCGGTCAACTTCCTCGATAAACTATGTAGAACGGGCTTCAGAGCGTCGAGGTAGACTGGCTATAACCAGCCCGCTTTATCCAACAGGCTATGTTTGTCTGTGCACGCTTGAATAAATTCTTAGCACGGTGAGTCTTGCCAGATTAGCCCGGTTTGAAGTGTCCGTAAAGTCTAAGATTTAAAATAATCAAGTGATGTTGGTCGTCCTGATCGATAACGTGACAAAAATAATGACGAGTCGATTGTAAAATAGACAATAAAATGCCACTCGTATCAAAACAGGGTAACTTTCGTATCGAAACGATTTAAACTGTCTTTATGTAACTGGTGATAGATGAAACAGCAAGTGAATATTTAGTCATCTCTTTCACGCGGAAAGCTCAAATTTCTCTACTTGCATTGACATGTTTGACCCTTTTCTTAATATCTAGACTAGACTCTCCTCTTGCGAACGACTCGGCACTGTTCTGTCCTTTTAAAGGCCTAAGGTCCACATCGATTGTAGGCGCTTCCTCATACGAGTTTCCATTCTACAGGACTAAACACAGTCAGTTGCAGCTCTTTACTTTTCTAATATAACTGTTAGCTATTATTTCAAGCATCTGTTAGTTATTTAAGTGTACTTTTCTACAAACATTTATACAAAATGAAGAACCAGAAGCACGTGGTTTAGTTCATGCAGCGCGATTATTAATGTCGCACTTACACGTAACATTTATTTTACACTATTCATTAATGTTACGCGGTATCTCAAACTCAATAATTAAGAAATACGAAAAAATTATCTATGGGACCTTGTAAATTTAATCTGTGGGTACTTTTCAAAATGTACTGCACTCATGACATAACCCGCTATGCTTATCTGCTCGCTAATGTGTAAAAGCGTAGAATAAACCTGAGTCTAAGGGGATGTTGTGACATAAATTCAAGTTAGCGTAAACAGCGTCCTGCCAGAGAGTAGTTTTCAATAAAGACGTTTTCATCGTCATTATCATTATTTATTAAACAATAAATGATTTTTTATATACACACTTGTACCATGCTGTAAGCGCTATAAGCATGTTTATTTTATGATGATGATGGATAAAGAGGCTTTATTTCTATATTACATGTGATCATACAAAAGATTTGAATAATTAATAATCTAATTGAAAGACAAAGCTGACGACAAAGTTCATGTCATAGCCAAATTGTTGCGGTGTCCGATTTTTTGTAAGATTCAGTTATTTTGATTACCGATAAAATATTAACTAAGATTTTGTAACATTGAGCCTCAGTCTCTGATACTGAAATAGTTGATCTACGGAATGAAGCTAAAATTTGTTAAGGAAAAAGGGTGTCAAAATAACGGTCAATTTCTGCACTGAATTCATTGGGCATCAGTAAATTTGGTACTGACCGCATTGATATATATGGGGTACACATTGAAGCAATGCGAAAGCACTACCGTGGCAGTCTAATGTTGGCTGAGATCAGCCCTAAAAAAGTTAGATTCCTCGAACACATTTGATTTTTATTTTATGGCAAAATTAAGAAATTATCAACATATGTAATGACGTCATAATGGAAATTTCAGGCACTGCTTGCTAGGTTTGCCGTGATGATTGGTGTCACACCTTGTCTTGTATTCTTTTGTTATTTGAAGAACTAAACTAGTCCTTTACATGTTATAATCAGACCAGCTATGGCTAACTTACTGTCATCAACCAAGTGAGTAGTCACTAAATTTAAACAACATGCTTTAAAGCTTTTTTAAGGTTTATTTTTTCATTTCTGTTTATTGTAATACATAGTTCTTCCTATGGTCTTTCACTTCCTCCCAGGTGTGAAATATTGAAATCGGAAATACTCTTTGCAACTCGTAACATGGAGTCACCTCCACCGTTGTTAAATGGGCCTCCTTCGCGCAATCTTTCACCAACACAAATAACATTGCCTCAGGTAAGAAGGAGAAAAAAAGAATGGAGAAAACAAAAGACATGTCCCGCTTTCTTTTTCTGCATATTTTATTAGCACATTTTACTCATAGTATGTGTACTATCATAGTATGCTACGGTTTTTTTGGCCTAAGTTGCACGCTTACTAATTATCAGCTTTGTCGCACTGTCAAAACCCCTAAATTGCAAATCTACATCGAATTCGGCCAGTAATTTCCGGCCGACCAACGCACTTTCAAGCATTAGCTCGTCTTCCGTTCAGAACTGGCACCATAGCTGAGCCTGAGGTTGTTTGTTCCCGATGCAACACTAAGGACCTTTGTGCATAATTGCTAAGTCGCAATGGCGAATGCTGTAAAATTTAAAATAGTGCAGAACACAAATGGAAACTGCAACAGTGAGGGCCGCCGTTAATCACGGCAGGATTTTTTTGACTTGTGACATTACTGTGCCTCGCTCTGAGAATTATTAGGTTGAAACCTCGCTTTATCCGATAATGACATGAACCACCCTCGCAGGTAGTAGATCCGCCTAAGCAATACGTCGAATTTAACAGTAGTAGGATATCTTGAGAATTGATGTAGCCTAAAAGAGTGTGGTATTGCTGTGCGTGTATTAAACGCCAGATTAAGCATAGCAAAAGCGTAGGAAGTCGCATGAACAATCTTATATTCGAAGCTTTCATCATGCAGCTTGTCAAAGCAGTTCCTGATTAGCTTGATTAACTACATCCTCTTTGTCGGTATTGTACAGAGAGCAATATTTAAACTAGAAATGAACACCTCATGGAAATCAATGTATGCACTTGATACCACTATTTCGAGGTAGTAGAAATTCGACCAAAACATACATTATACGTCAATAAAACATCGGAAAAATCGTATACCGTAATCCAACTAGGCATTAGCTTTTCATAATGAACAGTTTTGCCTTCCGTTGTAAGGGCACCCTATTTAAACTTTCGAAGAAGAGCAATTGAGCTGAAAATGTATTTTAATACTGAAAATGTGTTCGTAATGTATACCTTGTCAAGTTATACGTGCTTGTACAAGTGATTATTTGATATATACGATATGAATCTCAAAATCCGCGTAGTACTATACCTTTGAAATGCGGATACCTATTTGACTACTTGCTTCATAGGTCAACGTTCCAACGGATCCGGCACGTCCAGTTGCAAAAAATCTGTTTCGCCGTGTTTCGGTTCCACACTTTGCCTCTCGTCTTAATCGACTCCGCGGTTCATGCACACTTCAGAACACCGTCCTTTGCATCGGTATACTGAGCATTGTAAGTTATCTGTATTATATATTACGTATTTTTCTTACCATAATGAATTCTAATCAAAAGCAAAATGCTGTTGCTAAAAAAAATTTGTTAGTGATAAATCCGTAGGTGTAAGTAAAAACAGAGAAATACGTTGGCATGAGATTACATGGGTGCTGGATGGATAGTGTTACTTGTTGTCTCTGTGAATTTTAAAAAAAGGCTTACAAATGAGCTTAGCGGAAAAGAACATTTTAACAACAATTTAGTAGCACGCCTAATCTAAACATTTTCAATAGCGTATAGTCTTTGAAAAGCGTACAAGTTTGTGAATAATTGAACAGTAGACTTGTATCCTTATAAAGTTAACAGAGTTTACAAGTCTGAAAGCGAAGTGGTGAACACCGTATTTAATGTCATTACAGGGGTTGTACGTCTTTGAAGCTGTGCTGTTTTCGACATTCATTCTGTACAATGCCTCCACCTCAACGGGCAGTCCGCAAGATACGTGTAAGTTGTGGTTATTTCGAATATAGAATCAAATTAAAAACATATTATTTGCAGATCCAACGTAAACCCCTCCAGCTCGTATTTGCATGAATGTTTTATATAAATGCCTAATTGATGTCAGAGATTTTCCGAGGTATATAAAAAGAGTTGAGAATCGCTGCTCCCATCGTGCGTTCGAGGTATTTAAAACAGGTAAATATAAGTTCTTGGAAGATACTGTTTCGCATTAGGGTTGAAATTTTTCTGAAGTATTTTTTACATGAGAAAACATTCAGGCTGCACCAGTTCTTACTATTTTTGTTAAATGGTGTGTCACTTTGATAACACATTCCCTTAACGGAGGTTTGATCATACAGGAGCAAATTCTGACGTGTCCAAGCATGGCTTGGCACATCATAGCGCGAACGATGTGTTTTTCTATGGCTTTTTATGATATTTTACGTTGTATCTGAATTTAGATTATGTATGTTTATCTTTGGCTTCCTTCTCTGGCATTGGCGTGCACAGGGGCCTTGTCAGTTTGCGTAATGCAGGTTGTTCAGGGGGTGGTTGGTGCCCTGTTAAGTGGTTTTCTCCTACGTGGGGCGCTTCGAGAGGAGCGCCGTTTCGTTTTCGCTTGGCTGGTCTGTGCTGGACTTGGTGTGGCATTTCTTTTTAAAGCGTGCGTTATAGAGACACTGGCAATCACAGCACAGGGTCCTAAAGAGCAGGTAAGTGTTCTTTAATATTGAATCAATATATCCCTATTTATGACACCAAATTTCACTAACTATGCTTTTGTATCTGCTGACGTATCTTGTTAACATACTGGGATAAGGCGAATCAGATCTCCTCATTTATTTAAGAGCGAGCTGTCTTATAAGAATATGATTGCTAATATAAGATTCACTTCCATTTTTGTTATATATATTATTCTTCAATGATTATGCCAAGTAAACCTTAAAAAGAGGAATTGAATATGTGTTGAGCCCATTAAATCATGCTCGTTGGAGTTCGTAATTAACTCTCTAAGGCAAGAAAACGTAATGAGAAAATATAAGAATTCTTCTAGACGTTGATTGAAAACTAAAATACATCTGCCATATATCTGCTGAAACAGCTCCTCTCATATTCTCTGTTGAAGGATCTATTTATATGTAAACAAATGTAAATAAATGTTTAAGAAAAGTAAAATCGAATAAGATATTTGCTTTTTGGTTCAACTTAAGCCAGAAAAAACAATTCTATATCAATAATTTTTTTTGTATAGCTCAAATAAAGTTGTTCTACTATTATCTGGAAACGCTGTTTTTAGCTTCAGAAAGTGTTATCGTAGTATGTTCAAATTTACTATTCTTTGATGTACATACATTTTTTAAGGATTGTCTAGGGATCCTTACTGTTTCGAACTTATCAGTTTATATTCCTGTCTCTGTGTTTTTCTAGGGAAATGTCGAAGCACTTACAAAGATTGCTATTAAATGTCTAATACTCTTCGTAGAAATGTTCTTTTTTATTGTTGTGCACGCGTTTTATGTTCGACTTCGCCAAGAGCAAGATCCGCCGCCTTACGACACCATCGCGTAAAAGTACAGTCAGCCACCTACGACTCGCCAGCTTTGCATAACTAGTGTACCACATAGATGTATTACAGAAACGGCGATTTGAGTATATCTATACGTTTAATGTCGGGCTTTCCACAAAATGAACCCACTGGAACGCGTACGGATCATTTTCCATTGATAATCACAATCGATTCCGAGGCTATTACCTGAAAGCAACATTTTATTAATAGCCTGAAGTATCCATTAGAATCAGCCATATTCTCGTACAACACAATAAATGTGAACGCTTAAAAACTAATAGAGTACTCTTGAGAATACACAATATACTTTTATACTCTACTTACATGAATATTACCCGCTAGCATAATTAAAGCATAATTTCAGCACACCCCTTGTTCAGAACGGATCGCCCCAAAGCTCATACTCAGTGGTGTCTTTGACTAGGTGTAAAGTTCGCCGATAACGGATACTGGTTAACAGAACATTCGAAATACTTGTGATAGTATTATATATTGTGACAATGTCCATTAGGTAGGTTTATCAGTCGAACGAGGAAGGTCTAAGACACCTTACCTAGATGGTTCTTTAATTAGAATTGTCCGTTGATTCTGTATATAATAGTAATCATCTGGTTTATATTTATAGTTGGAACTTACACTGCAAATGACTTGTAGGTCGTCAATAAAAACATAGATATTGCTTATTTGATAAAAGGTTGTCGTGTTTATGGAAAATTTAAGATTCACGTTTCTTTTTGTCTCATATCTACTAAACCTGTCTGAAGTTTTTTATGCTGATATAATGAGCGCAAAGGATATCCATTTTTTTATTAACTGGTGCATACGGCATTTATGTCAATGAATACTAAAGTTGAAACTGTGGGTAGTCACTAACTCCCAGTGCAGACTTTTTGTGTCCCAAACACGATCACAAATTTTCTCTTAAATTTAAAATAAATGCGTTCTGGGGTTTAAACTGCATGTGGCACGCAATAACAAAACAACGCTTCCGTTAGTTAGCTATGTTATATTACCTAATTATATGAAATCTTTATACTGTTTAGAAATCGGCATCCATATTCCCGAAAGTACATTACTGCATTTTACAAAGTCCGAAAAAAAGCACTGTAAATCTGCCTCCGGTTTGATGTTGACCACCTCTTGGTCTATCTGGATTTCTTGCGGCTGATTCTTTGCTCTATTTTTTTAAATATTCTCTATTCTATTTTATTCTCTCTCGTTCCTCTTCCATTTGCCTTCTGTACGTTGGGCATTACATGCTGTTTGCTAAGTGTCTTTCAGCTTTGCATACGTGACAATTTTTCCTGGCAATCCTTAGTTAGAAGGGCCCCTTCTCCATGTTTTTAGCAGAGCCTTTGCTTTCTTGCTTGTTCTTTGCACCCTTTTGCGATGTATTCAGGCCTTAGACAGTTGCGGCCGGTGGTCAGTCTGAACAGCGCTCTTCTTGCACCACCGCCACTACTCGATTCTGCTTCTTCTCTGCTGATACCCATACCGGTTTTCACTGGCATTATCTTTTCTTTTAGTTCTTTTATGATTTCTGCCTAAGTTTTCTCTCAGTTCTGATCATAATTGTACATGTTGCCGATCTTCATTTCTCTACCTTATCTCCTTCGTTTTCTGCTTTGGTTTTGTGTGCTTTCTTCCAGATGTATGCCTTAGCCTCTCCTTCACTCAGGTGAAATTCTACGACCTTTCTGGCTACTTTGAGGTTTGTTTTTTTGAAAAGTAGTACACTGGTGGTTCCTGTAATTGCGTTACTGCTTTGCCTATTTCTTGATTAATGTTTACAGGCTACGTTGCCTGTTACCCCCGACTGTCTATCATACTTTTTACTCATGACCACTGCTTTCACGGCCCTGTTTGTCATAATTCCGGTCTTAGCCATCCTCGTGGCAGTGTACGTCCTTTCAGACCATTCCTCTCTGATTATTTCCATTAGATCTTTGGGCTGCCGTACTGATTTTAGTTTTGGATACGCGTTTCCTCCACTATCTCCATCTCTGCGGTTTGCATGCTGATATTAGCCGTCGTTTTTGATGGCGTGTCGATCTGGGTGTCTAGATGTTCTTGCTGGGGGTTCTCCTTGTAGTGTCGGTATCGTTGGAGTTCCATTGCGTTTCATTTCTGGCCTGCCTCTGTAGCTTCTTTGTGACTGTCTTAATCTCCACTTTGGTATTGTTCGACATATGACGCGAGTTCTTTTATTTTCGCCCAAAGTTGCTCAAGGTCACATTCATCAGCTTCCGTGTCGTATTCGTCGATCATAATTCTTGGTGATATAGTTGCTTTCTTTTTTTGGCTTTGTTATGCAGCTTTGCCACAGTGTCTACGCCTGTGTCCATCGTGTTCGTATCGGTGTCTCTGCCTTCACTCTCGGTAGCTTCAGCGCTATCCATCCTCTCCTCTTTCATTTTTATACGCAGAGGAGTCGTCAGGTTATGTTCGCTGATGCTTCCATTTTTCAGCTGCGGATCCGTTTGCTCTTCCACCTTCGTGTGCGTTAGCTCCCTTGTTTTGACTGTGAAGGTGTTGAGGTCGCCTTTGGGAGTCTGCGTCGGCTTCGTGCCCTGCGTGGGAATGATGCTTCGCAGCAGTATTCTTCCCTTAAAAGAGTTCCCTTATACTAAATTGTTATTTTCCGCAGCGTTTTGTCGGCTTTCAGGACATCTTCCCTGCGATCTCCTTTGGCATATTTCTTCTTCTTCTCTGTCCGTGTGGACACTGATTTCCTGTGGGGTGGCAAGTCCCGTCGCCAAGGGTACTTTACTAGCGTTTTTCGTGGTTCCTCTGTTCATATGTTCCTTCCGCCAAAATAGATTTCTCTCTTGGACGCACGGAGTCAGCGCTATACATTATTTAAAGGTGACGAGCGCCTTCAGCAAGGGGTATTAAGCCTGATGTGGCCTTAGTAGTGCACCCTCCGGATTACGATGGGGTCTCATTCGAGTGCCGTTCGGCACCATAACCTCGTCGGGATTACGGGTCACCCGACCAACCACCTTTCGGGGGCATACCTATAAGTTTCGTGACATCAATGCAAGAATGGGCCCTATGAGTGGGCGAAGCTGCCTTGGGCCCCAGTACTATCTACCGGCTTGACGTACCTCCAGTTTCAAAACTGTACCCTTACCAAGCTTTTCCTTTTCGGCGTCTGGCGGTTTCCTGTCGCTACAGTCCAAAATGCTTGCTTCACACCTATGCCTCACGTTTGCAGGAAAGCGGCTCCTTACATGGACTTCAGGTGCATCGTCTGCGGTTAATTTGGTTCGGGGTTATTCAGATATATCCCTGATACCAGCCACATCTGACGGGCATTCCCCTATCCGCCATCTGGGGACCGCCCGGTAGGAGTTTCGCTTTTTTCGCAAAACTGAGCATGTGCTTGTGTTATACTGCTATGGGGAACCTCGCAGGCGATAACGTCTTGGTGCTTTCCTCACGCAACTTTGTCTAATTTATTAGATTACTTTATTGGGCTCATTTCACAAAAGTCCATAACTTCTGAATAACTTTTGACCATGTAGTACTAGTCCTTGAGAGCGTTCGGATGAGAAATGGTTGAAATTAGTGTGGGTGCTATCAGTAGAAGCGGAAACATCACTTAATGACGTGACTCAAGGACATATGACTAAATTCTGGTTTTCGGCCGGTGGCAGCGGTAAGCAAATCAATCAAAGTGGGTGGTAATATTAGATTACGTAGTAATACTAGATAGAATATTAGATATAACCGATTTTCGGTGTTTCGATAAAGGAGACGTAGGTTAATTTGTGTCGATCTCCCAAGAGGAATTAAGCCAGACAATCGCTTAACTTAGGTAAAACATCAACCTTTCTTACCGCAAATAGATTCCGACTTAATGTAGCTTGCAACGAATATTAATCCTGCCGAGACAAACAGTCAAAGATGACAAATCGATGTTCTTACTATCTCTGTTTCCGAAGGCATTTAGGGATAAGTATAGAAGGGATTATAGCATAGTGCAACCGAGACGCACATAGAACTACTCAGAAACTTGCATGTTGCTGGTCTTCGTTGCCGGTTTATGCGTAATAAAGTAGACTACATTCAAAGCGTAGTAAAATTTTTTTTAGTTCATCTATTCGACACGTATACTAAACCAAAAGTAGCTACTTTATGTGAATGAATTGAATACACCATTCCATCCATTTTTTTGACGTCTGACAAACCACTCCTGACTAACTGTTGGGAGCGATCTGTTCATAATGTACGTACTGTGATTTAAGCAATTATCCATGAAGCGATATCGTCACCTGCAGAATTCAAGCTAAACTTTGATGCTACTTTGACGTTTGATGTGTCGATAACGCGCGAATTTTTTTCTTTATTTGCATTTGACTTAAAGAACTATTTAGATAAAGCATATGGATAACCATACAAGTTGTCAATTGCCGTTTCGAAAAGTCATAAGATTAATATCAGAGAAAGGGTTCTTTAAAGAATGCTAAAACCAAGCTTGTAGAAATTGTTTACCATGTATACTTAACTTCACACTTTATCAAGTGACAACTTACCGTATGTATTACGGTTTGCAACGCAAACCTTAACTTAAAGCTGTAAACTACCCTCACATTCTTACTTACACACTTAATTGAGAGCAGTAATTAATGCCTACGATCTTAGCATGACTGTTGGCGGGGAAGTTTTAATTAATTTCATGCCTAGGTAACAGCACCAATCACTCAGTAAAATTTCCTTGTAGTTCCTTTGCGGAATAACAGGTAACTGGAGATCCGCATGTCGAAATCCAAACGGTTGAAGATTATCTCTAATAGCTTTTCTAAATGCCATTCGTGCCGTCCGATGCAAAAATCCAAATTGATCATTCATAAAGCCTCATCCTACAAAGGGTCTCGAGATGATTGCACCTTGTCATTAACAAAGAGTTTTTGAAAAGTGTATAGCATAACAGTTCTTATCCTGGTTGCATCGTTGCCGAATGACTGTCAGACCACTTCATTGGACATTTCACTACATCTACCGCAAACTTTGCGAGTACTCAAAATAAAAGTAATTTAGGTGTGCAAGGTACGCATTATTAAGCAAACAAAATAGTGTATTATTACTAATTCACACAAAAATAGAAAACAAAGCCTTAGGTTACAACGCGTCTAACCTATTTTCTTATATGATAGATCTAACGCGGATATATCTGCCTTATATTCTACCACGAGCTCTCTCAGACTTTGCTTTCTTTAAACCTAAATATTCGATCTAATCCTCTGAATCAAAAAAGTTTTTGAACGTTTTTTGCAAAAATAATTGTTTTTATCTTTTTTAGCTTATTTTTTAGATTGTTTTATCGATGTTTTTTAGGAATTTACTAAATAAAGAAATAAATCAAAGCGTCAAGAGCAAAAGCATTTCTCCGCATACTTTGGCAGCTGATTCATATAATTTACCTCTCAATTCAGTAATGTATCATGATTCTAGCGTTAATACAGTTGTTAATCTTGCCGAGAATGCATTTCTTTCCAAAAGGGTTGATTACACGAATCCTATTTAAAGTATTCTGTAAAGAAACCGAGTTGCCCTCTTAGAGTGATTATAAAAGCAATATTTCGCCACTTATCCCGTGCAGTTGATTATCCAAACATGGTTTAATTATGAAATTTAAATTGATTATAGTGTGCAACGAGGTTTCTTGCTGATACATTTAAGGCACGATGTCTCGCGTTTTAACAGTGCATGGTCCACATTCTTAGTGAATGTACCAGACGGTTCATTCAACGTTCTCGCTGACTCTCTCCCTGACTCGCAGATGTAAAGCTAAATTGTCAAATACATCAGAGTTAAGAATTAAAGCTTTCACAATTTCATGAGAGTATACAAGTACAAAATGCCGCTGTTGTTTTGAATAATAAATCACTGTTCTATTCGACTTTAGATACTATAAAACTCCGACGGCTACGTGGTGAAAAAGTTTTTTTGAACTATAACAATGCATTTAAATGATACCCTTGTGTAATTAAGCAACCTTTTGGTTACTGTAATGGCTTCCTCCGCTAAGTGATCGGCAATTGCCTTAAGCTCAGTTCTGCGGCCTCCTGAAGTACATTTTGATTTTATTCAGTTATGTGCTTTTCTGCCCTATCGACCAAGAAATCAACGGTCCAGTGACGCGAAGAGGAAAATTATATTAGCTGCTATCCATGCTGTAATCTATCAGCCCCACTATGAAGTCCTTGATGTAGATGAATGTGCCTCAGACTACGGGTTATTTGAATTTCATACTTGATCTGCCATTCCAAGTCACTTGAATAAGAAATGACTAGCAAAAATGATTGAAGCAGAATGTATAACGAATGAAGAGAAAAGCTGCTTTTTTAACTGTAGTGGTACTGTTGTCACCGTCCTCGTTGTTCTGATTCGTATATGGTGGTTAAAATTATTCTTTTCTTGAATCGATTGAATCGGTCAATGGTCAGCGCTAATCTGCGCATGTCCCAACTGACAGCAACTACGGTTTTACGGTGTATGTAGTTTTAACCATAGTAGAAGTAATTAATCAAATCATGAAGTGATCGCCTTCACAAGCGAAAGGCTGCAGTTTAAAGTGTCGTCGTTTCTTGAACACCCAATGCCGTTGCCAGATGATAATCTGTTTCGTGCAATATACAAAAGATTATTGATCAAAACTGGTTAACGATTCAATTCTTCTCCGTAATATAAGAAAAAAACTAAGAAATCAAATATCATTAGAGCGTGCAAAAAAAGTAGTGCAAAAAAGTGAATTCTAAGATAAATGTAACCAAAAGTATATGACATAGTCACCATGTTTAATGAGGCCGTTTATTATGCAATTGCTTGAGCATGTTTTAAAGTCACCCAACGGGTATCGATTTTTTCCATGGCTGTGGCGGG
>MNPL01005302.1:16156-35401 GCA_002081605.1 Tropilaelaps mercedesae
ATAATTAAAATAAAATATTTTTACATTGGTACAGTTTCTTTTTTTGCTCTTTAGTCTTTCAACGTCCTTATATAAAATTTAGCATTCCAATCGTCATCAATATTTCCTGCGGCCATCTTCAGGGCGTATATAGAAGTATCTCTGGGGTACTTCGCTAACCCTAATATCATTTAAACAACGTTGTCATTTTGGTCTTTTGTTCTATAACATTAATATCGTACCTGATGAACGCTCAATGTGAGTATACCTGCTTAGAAAGCTGTTTTCATTGTATGAGATATTGCTTTTTTCATTGCATCGTGTGTCATTCTTCCCTAGTAAGCATATTATTAGATAAATGTGTTTCCTTTCATTCCTTTCCATGCGCATGTTAGACTTGTCTAAATATCAAACCTAATTTGAGTACTGCCTATAGAAAAATTACTGATGCAGTGCGTGGATTCCTTTAAATTTGCGGTACATAATCTCGGTCATCTATCGAAGATTTATGCAGCTGCTATATTTTTTCACATACATTTTATGAGCTGATTAGAGTAAAAGCTGAATATAGGACAGGCATGGGAAAATGGCTTGAAGTTATTAATAAGATGATAAAATTGGGCGCAATCTTGAGTGTACTCAAAGATATGTGGGTCAATACAACCCGCATATATCTTTTGTATGTATTTCTACATAGTCTTAATCCTTACTTTATTTTCTAAACATTATTTGACAAGACGCAAGCGCTTAAAATGTTGGCTTTTATGCATTTTTATGTCACACGAATTGTCGTAAGTCTGTCGTATGTAACTCGTATAGACAAAAGGATTCAGCACACCGTGGGTGAGGGTTGGAAATTTTTTGCAAAACTAGTTTTACTAAGAAATGCCTTTGGACGCAAATTGGTGTCTCGTGTTGCCGAAATTGTGTAGAGAGCTATCCTACTTACCTTCCATCTGGCGGCTTAAACACGAACTATTTGCTTTTTTCTATCTAGTTAAGAGGACATCTTGCACGTCTCACGCCTTACGTCTGCCGTCCGTCGATGTATAGGTGTCTATATCACATTCAAGAAGATTCCGTTATCCAACTTAACTTAAGCTTAACGAGTTTGCGTGTTTATATCAATACGACTATCAGATTAAATTGCATTACCCTCTCAATTTTAAGCGTGTATTATATCTCTTAAAAAATTGTTGCAAAGATCTGCTGCTTACTAATCTAGAAATTAATTTTATAGGCTTGAATATATATTATAGCTTCAAAAATAAACATTCCATAAGGTCGACGGATAACATGTGTGCGTACACTTATTATTAATTAATATTCAGTTGGAGTAAGCAAATAGGCGATTGGCACATGGCGAGGTGTACTGCCACGAGGAAAGCGTCTGATCAAACATATGCTGTGCTCGAATCTTCATATTGTGCATAATAATTGGTTTAAAAGGAATATGAATGTATGGACTAAATGAGGAACCTATATGGATATGCTAATTTCTATTTTGGTTACAATTACCTATTGTTATGTTGACTAGAATGGTGAATCAAATTGCAAATTAAACGCACATATCACAAAATACATTATAAAATGCTAAATTTATTATGTGAAACGCTGTGCGTATATGATGAAGTTAAATAAAACTATTTTATTTCACCCAAAAAGGTGAGTGTCATAATCGCACGAAAGAGTGTTTGTTCCCATTAATGTCATATACTGCCATCCACAACATCAAAAGTGAAATCGTATGGCCCATTGCGCCTGCCTGAATCTTCCAGGGTTTTCCACAGGGTGCAAAAATCAGTATATGAATGCATATATAATTTTTTTTGTATATACGTCATGTATAGTTACGGAAAAAACGCTAATGCGCGCCTTCGCTTCACGGCAAAGGGTTTGCATTACACAATTTAGTGTGCTAATTCTGTCGTAGCTTAACGTATTCTATTTGAAAACAAATCGCTAGTCGAGATTTCATGAAATTTAAAAAGCTACATCAAATCGACTGCGTGGAGTTATAGGGGCGCCAACAAATTTTTTAAGAAATAGTTTTTCTCAACCGATATTGACTCTAAAGATTCCCCAGATCTTATATTTAGTCAATTAATGTCACATACGTAAAGAAGCAAATAAGTTAAAAATATATTTTGCAAATGAAATTTATTGAACCACAGGTGCTTCACAATATTGCTCCATTTCTGGGAAGCGTGTGGAGCCACAAAACCGCTGTTGTTACTTTGCGACGTTTAGCTAACTATATTGTCATGCATATCTAACACAACTGACTCAACGCAACTGCCACGATGAAACCACGAAAGCCACAGTCCTGGTTGTCAAAAACAGAACGAATGTGCAATAAACAAGGGGGAACTCGAGTTATGCGTGCTAAATAAGGTGTTCTAGCAGAATTATTCACTGCCTACGAAATAGCGTAATAAGAACAGCTAACCTGAATCGAAAGCACTCGGCAAAAATGAGAAAGGCCTTAGCCAGGGAACAAAATATCACCAATAAGGAAGATGGTTAATAAGGAGTGGTGTGGTTCATTATGATGCTATTACATTCATATACAGAAGCTCCTTAAACCCTCAACCGATTGAATAGAATAATTGTCACCAAGTAGCTCACTTCCTAACTGCCAGAGGTTTCAAATATTTTTTATCTCTCATATTATTGCTTGACTGATACGTTCTATTTGCCCCGACGTCTGCCGAGTTCAGCAGTGCCATATTGTAGTGTACTGAGACATGCTCACACAGCCTCCAAATCCTTCACATGACATGATACGTTCAAATGCTTAAAATAACTTTGAACTCGCCGGAAAAGCAAGATTCATAACAAAGTTAATGTCGTCATGAGCTGCCAAGTTGAGGCGTACGCAATATAGTCCACTTTGAAACGAAATTAGACTTATTAAATAAAATTAAGTATACAGGGAAAGTAAGTTATAGGTGTAATTGCATTTTTAATTTCTTTTTTCTTAGTTATGAGGGTGAAGCAAATTCAGAATTGAAACTAATGAAAAGCCACTGATATTTTGTACCTCTGTTGTGTGCGTTCAAACACCTCTGCCAGAGGAAGTAGGTTGTTTAACGTGACAAAGCCTTATTCTTTTTTAAATTGGTTTTTTTAGACAATATTAATACTTATATAAATGTATTCAACAAACATTCTTACTCTCCAAATATAAGGATCAAAGTCGTCAGTGTTATACTTATATGAACACAACTTAGACTACCATATGTTTCTTGCAAAATCGCACTTAATTTTGGTTGTGATTGTGTGCGGAAGTGCACCTACACAACAATACCCGACATTTACTCTCATTGATAAAAATAAACAGGTCGAATTCTTATAATATAGCAAGTTGTCTTTTATTTTCAACGTGAGAACCATAATTTACTCAAACATAGCCTTGTTAGCTAGCCCTCCCAATGGTGCTATTTGCTCCGGCACATTATGCAGTCGCTGCAGACAATGCAAGAGTCGTTCAGCTCATACGGAAATTATACATGAAGTCTATTGAACAATTACGAAACTATGCCAGGAGCATAGCGTTATCATTAAATGCGTCACCCGATGTACGGTGTTCCTACAAATCCTGACTCGCCCGTGCTATTTTTGTAACGACAGAACGACACAATTTTCTTTTTGAAAATAGACCTTTTTATTAACATTTTTATATGCCACGTTTAATCCAGTATGGCACGTCGTTCTAGGGACGCATTTTTTAATTCTACCGTGAAGACATTCTGCCTTGATGCGTTTAAGCTCGTAACGAACTGTACAAATATTGGAAGCTTGGGTGCCACTGAAGACCAGCAATTGGTAACCATGCTAAATGGTTGCTTTATCATTGTAGATATAGCTGCGATAGTTAGCTTATTAAAATAGTCGTCTGCATATCTAACCTCCCTTCCGTAAGGTCTTCACCACGGTGAGGATGGGAGGAAGGCAATTCTCGTCCCTATGGGCCGACAGCCCTACGGCCATAATGTCGGATAATAACCTCAATTAAGGCTTTTCAATCAATCAGCTGAAACGAGGTTTTTATAAAAGATATATCGCTTTATTTAGTGCAGCGAAATGCAGAATCACACTAGAAAAAACGACCACCATTCAATCGTTCTTCGTTTATCATAACTTCCTGTGGTATAGCGCTTGCTGACACGTAAAGTAAGTACGGCTGATTTTGAACTTTTGTGCGAGAAATTGAGAGAACCAGAGAAATCACTGAGAACCGCCTGTTTTTTAGACTATCTAGGTAAACACTATGGCAAGGGTTGGAATTCGCTCCACCAAGGCGATACTTGTCGCAGCAGCTTAAATTTTTCAGTCATTGAATTATTCAGGAGGGTTTTTGGAGGGAATCGTCACCTAACTTGAACAGTGGTTCTAGTGTGCGTGCTATGCATTGCAATGAAACGTTATCATATGAACAAAAATTAATGTTGACCAAATGGAAAAGTTTCATTTGTTTATTTGCGAATTTGTTAGTCTAGCTTTTTCATCTAGTGACCTTGCATTCCATTGGCACGACCATTTAGAAGACAGAACTGAATGTTGTGTCACTAAGTATAAATGGAGCTAAAGCTTCTAAGCACAATAGAAGAAAATAAATATTCACTACTTGTGCGCCACGGTTGTGATACAAGATGTGCCAGGATGTGCCAAACTTTGTAAACCTCAATATCTGTAGATTTAAAAGATCTAGTATTATCTAACTATTAAGACTTTCGCGTCTCCAATGCAATTAGATGGAATTATTTTCCCACCCTCGCATAAGCGCATAATTCACGAAATTATGCCTTGAGTAATGGGTTTCTGCTAAAGACGATCTACCCCAGAGAGAAAAGAGAACATCTTGACTACACGGTAGTGCTTGATAAATGCTAATTTGCTGTGCACTTGACAACATTTTGAGTCGGATCACATAATATAGTCTCGCCGAGAGTATACAAATATTGCTCTATTTTGTATACAAGTATACAAATATTGCTCTATTCTAGCTGTTGTGTTTACAAACTATAGATATAAATTTTTGGTTAACAGTTGTAGGGTAGCAGTAGACATTTCTCACCTCATTAGCGGCTTATTGAAAGAACTTTTACAGTGGAGATAAGATTAAATTGATAGGCAAATCGAATTTTAAACTAAAATTGTAGGCTGAACTTCCATTAGCTGAAGAGTACAGCTTATTTTTAGTATTGGCAGGAAACCGTTTATTCGTTGAAGGAGACTGGCCAAAAGTGTGTAAAATGTAATAATGGCAGATAATGATTTATGTGGTGGCCCCACTGGGTACGGCTTGTGTGATGAATGGTGCGGGCTTGAAAACACGTTGCGCAGGCAAGATCCATATTTTGCATCTGTATCATCTGAAACGTTTTTACGTTTTTTCTTTGGTAGTTCAATAAAAGCTGACATCAATCAGTTTTTTTTAAGCTGTACGTTCGGTACGTTGTAAGCCAATTGTATTTAAACACATAAATTTCCTAATGTAGATATTTATTTATTGCTTTGGTTTCTAGATACTTGACCCATTAAATGAAAATTACTTTGCCTGTTTTTTTAGTTTATTTTTTCGGTTTCCTTTAAAACAAATAAATGCTACCAGCGGGAAAGTACCTTTTTAGTTAACTGTGCTGAAGATAGAAAATTCTTTCCAAGGCTAATAAATGAAAACACACTTCGTACAGTGGGTTTTTGAGTTTTTGAGAAGTTTTTGAGCAAGTTTGTGTCACAGACCCTTATCTACGTATTACTTCCTTCACATAAATTGAGCCATTAAATCTGCAGCACCATACCAAGGAGCTTCAACGTATTGGTCACCTGAACTTTACAGCCTTCTAGTTGTACGACAGAAAGGTCGTATGTGTCCTGTTCACTCTAACGTACAACAATTTGGTTTTGATTGATAATGATCAAGGTCCTATTAACAATAAATGGCGGACCTAAGAACGTCAAGTCTTATGTCATTAAACTGTGAGCCCTTCTGTCATCTCGTGCAGATGGTGAGGTTTTTGCCTACCTCCATAATCTCGTTCCTGCAAGTCCCAGATGGAGAATTGGGCACTGGGGCAAGATTAATGCGATTTCTATTTATTTTTATTTCTCGTTTTATGGACAGACAGATTCAAGCTGCATCACACTGTAAAATCGTCGCTAATATTGAGGACCATTGTGTCGAAAGTTAGTGATTCACTTACACGTTTATTTGTTTATATTTCGTCAAATTGCTAGATGTGCCATGACGTTGAGCTATATAGCTTTGTCGCTTATGCTTACCAGCATACGATATATTAGAAAAAAGTCAAAATGATAATTGCGAGCTGTGTAGATAATAAACTAAAGTCGAGCGCATTTCAGTATGTCTTATAGACTATATTTATTGCCCAAATATTAATCCAAAATTTTACTGAGAAGTTCTGGATGCATGATTCGACTTATTATTAGATCGCTACTAGCCAAGATTAAAGGACAACTAAAACGGACGGCCAAGTAGTCATTTTTCTGTTATACGCTTCAGTATCATAGCTGATATTACACTAGCTTGATAAATTACAAGCTTATACACTCAATGAATTCAGGGGGTACAATACAAAAATAGCTGTATTCAGGGTTAAAAATACTAAAATATGAGTGTGACGATAACATATAACGTGTTCAATCATTAATTGCGTGTGCAATCATTCACCAGTGCGCTACTGAATTGCTTCCAGATACACTGGTTGGTATCCAGGCTAAAATTCAATATGGAAATTCTACTGAAAGATTCTCATGCTATTCGCGTATTACCGAATGAATCCAAATACCTCAAATAGAACTCAATAGTGAAAAGTAGACATAAAGTTGCTTCTCATGAAGCATACATGTAAAGTCGCTGCGTCATACAACCAACCAGGTCTATGCCAATTTTATACAACGTAACGATCCTCCTTTCTATCCATGAACTACGATGCATGTTACTGCTTATTAAATTAACGTATTTCCTAAGGTAATGCTTCAGTCGTTTAAACATTTTCATTGCAGTGCATAATTATTGGACGAAAACCGTAGTTTCTTGAATATTTTTGTAGAAGGGCACAAAACTACCGCAATTTTATTCTATAATTTGCTTTTCTATTAAAGCTACTATTAGTCATTGACAACTAGGTAAACAAAGAAACTAATGCTAGCTACTCTGTGAAAAAACCTCGGGAGTGTTTCTGAGTGGAGTGTTTCTCTGAAGCAACAAAAAAGATACAACTTCTAAAAGTAACAAGCATGTTGATTACGGGGCCAACACTAACAAGATGCCATACAATCTGCTTTGTGATTGAATTCGGACATGCTAAGAAAGAGTGAGCAAAATCGAATCCACCAGTGACTAATAGTAACAATGGTCATCCTATCGTCGTAACGCGACTTGGAAACAAGAAATTTTAAATGTGCCAATTTAAAATAAAGTGGGATTACATGGATTCGTCAGTCTGTAAGATCCAGCGGTACAATACATAAGGTAAAGGAGAAGTAAAAGGAAAGGCAGAGAAGAGTAATAAATACAAGGGTGGCGTTAACGAGCGCCTTTTGTCGGCGTCTGTCAATTGGCAAAAGACGAAATATCGGAAATAAACTGGTTTGAAGCAGCGTAATTTCTTTCAATTAGCAGTAAAATCACATTTTGGCCATTTTGTCAACGGCTTTGCTTTTAGTGCTCTTAACATCACCGAATAACTAGACAACGACCAAGAGCGACACAGTCTGGCGTTCACTCGCATTAAATGCTATAATTCATTTTGCAGGTTACATCGATTCCCGCAGGGGTCGGTGAACTTACGAAGAAAATGGATATTCGCTGAGTGTAAGCTTTGTGTTTAGTGTGTCTTCTATGCAACGTCTTGTTTTTATTTTCCGCCTATAAGTTTTCGTCTTAGAATTGCCGCACGACTATATCACTTTTAAATGAATAAAATAATGGAAAAATCCTTACATATATATGCTGATGTGCGTGAACGCCGGCATGATTGAGGCGCAGAAAAATAGCCGGTCAAAGACGCAGTATAATACTTGATACTAGATATGTGGCCAACTTATCTCTGATAAATTACTAACATGCGAAGAACCCGTTACAGAACGCTGCGTATATAGATAAATACAGTTTATTTTTAAATCTAGCTTTTTATGGCTTTGATAGGTGCCTAGGTTTCAGTTTTGTTTGCCAGATCCAAATCTCCTTAAAATATGACAAGATGCCCTAAATCTAAGCCTGAGTCCTGCCCTTAATGTACGTGATTTGTCGACGTTTATTAAAAAACTCAACCCGCATTAAACAGCTCTAATGTGTTACTGCTATGGGTGTCCGGGGGCTTGTAGACAAGCAATAGGCATGTCAAATCGTGTATGATTTTGACATTGCCCCTGTGATTTCGTAGAGCTAAAGATAAGAATCTAGATGGTTATTCCAAAAGAGGAGAAATTGACCCCAAAAAAGTTTCGTCACCGCCGCTGACTTTAACAAGCTTGGCGAATGGACCGTGCGGTCCACTGCTATTCATTGAATATAAAAGCCATCGAGTGAATGAGAAATGGCGGAAAAGACAATTTCTTCGAGCGATGATTGTACACTTGGGCGGTCATACTATTTATTACATTATATTTCTTATATACTACATATTAAAGATAAAGGTAGAAAACTAATATGACTTTAGGACGACATAATATAAAACAACATTCTTAAAAGGATGTAAAGGTTTTTAAATAGATGTCTCATCAAGCTTTCTCAACCTTTTTTAAAAAATAGTTGCGCAAAGAATGCGTCCGTTTTTGAACCTTTTGTAAAAACTGAAGGCTGTGTTTGAAAGATTACAAAGCTAAGGCGCAATTAGTAAACAGCCTTACTTATTAGAAATTCAGTCCAGAGCATGAAAAAGCACCTATGTCAGGAAAAACCCTATTTGGTCAGTACCCAAAAACGGCCCTTTTTTTAATTCAATCGGTCGCTCTTCATAATGTTTTTTTAGAAAGCATGCAATTTTAGAAGCAAAAGTTTACACTAATTTTAGAAAATGATTTGGTACACTTCAAATACATAAATTCATCAACTGGAATTGATTAAGCAATTCTGTAACAAGGTCACGATGTGTTTTAGAATATGTTGTACAATGTTTTAAAACAAAGGATGGTATCTTTTTAGTTGGTCTCTATAACAGGCTTTCTAAATCGTGAGTCCTCTCTAATACCTTAAGTGAACTTATTTTGTGTCGCAGCATTGGTTGAATGTCTAAATAGTCGGATGCAGCGGTAGTGGTTCGCATAGCCACGTATTGTGGTGTTCCACAAGACGATACCTAGCTTTCGTACAATCTTTAGTACCCTCATGTGTTTATGTATCTAAGGTGGTTCGAAGTAGTGGAAAAAAGCTCTGAAGTTGAAACATGGAGAGTCCTCAAATAGGTCCTTTAGGCATATGCATATGGTTTTTTTCTAGACTAGCCGACATAACTCAAATACAGTAACACATATACACACCTAGTTCTGCTTTCTAATTAATGTATATAACTTTTGCTGCTTTACCGTTGTTATCATATGTTTCATTATGCACGCGTGCGGCTCTGCGACACACCTGTAGTACATAAATAGCGATGCTGGTCTGAACTAATATTATATTTCATTAACATGATACCTGCTCAGAATTGTACAATTACATTTGTGTAGATAGATTATATTTGCTGATGTTTCTGTGAATTCAGAGGCCTTGGCTAGATGTGCTACGTAAAACGGAACGCCGGAAGCGTGAAATTGCAAAATTCGTTGAAAAACTTTAGAATGCTGCAAACGAAGCACGATTTGATGCAACCCTTGCAGCTGCAGATTTATTAGCCAAAGCAATTAGCACACGCCTCCATATTTTAAAATCTTTTGGCTATTCCGTGGCCAATATATCTAATCCGATGCTGTTGAACCTAAAGTATTTCTGCCTTGGGGAAGAATATATTACATTGTGTATTCTTTTTGTGCCAGGGCTTTGTCTTCACTTTTGGCAGGTGCAAAGTCGCGGTGCGGACCATGTTTGAATATAAGCGACCATTTCTGACAGTTATGTGGTTTATACTACAGATCAAGCAGCAGTTCCAGAAAGATTAGCCTTTTTTATTTTTAATCTCTTGAAAATGTGATTCGAGGTTCCAGATCGCACATTAAAGAGTTTTAAACTCAGTACAGATATTGGAATGCGCTTGAAGAAGGATAAACCGATTGTCGTTTGCAGGCCTTTTTCAGAAAGCCATTATGTTTTTATTTGACTGTGCCGTTGTTTGCGCAATAGAATTTTAAGTAGTTTATGACAATCGGGTCGTGAGTGAATGCCGTGATTATATTCTGGATAATATAACACAAAAACAGGGTTTTTGTTAAGTTTAAATTTTCTTTATACTCAGACTAATAGTCGCTTTAAGCAGTGTACTCAGTCTTCTTGGATATAATCATTTATCACCGTTTGAGAGCATGAATATTGTGTTACCAATTTTTTATTAGTTTGGAACTAATTGGTTAAATCCTAGTAATCTTCAAATGGCCCTACTGTGAATGGAATTAAAACAACTTAATCCGAAATATTATTTTACTGGTACACTCGTATGGAAACCTTATGATCAGTTTATTGAGCTGTTGCTCTGATGTCACTGAAGCGTTGGATTTACATACCTCTTAAGGATGATTCTCCATCTTCATCCTAATCTTCCTTCACCTGTGAAAACTATCGTATAGCAATGAAAGTCTAGCACTGTCTATTAGCCTTAATTTAAATGAGAATCGTTTTTATAATACTTATAAAGGTCGATTTGGATTATTCTGGCCATATAATGTTTTTTTTTGTTTTTAAGAAATTTCCATTGGGTTAATGTAGTTAAAAAAACAGTCACATACTTTGCAATGTCGGTAGCACTGCTACTGATATGCCAGTGCTACATCACTGGTAGTGCCAGCACTAACTACCCGGAAGCTCCATGAATTGCATTGAGTGCATTTACATATCAAAAATAATTGTTCTGATTTTGCGACTTCGCAAAACGACGCAAATGCCGAACGGATGTGAATTGTTAAAATAATGAGTGGTGCTATAGTTTCTTCTATTTTTTGCAATTTCTCGAAAGACAATGACAGGAAATCGATACAGACGAATTCAGCTTAATCTGGCCGCTTGTTCTGTTTCAGTGTTTTAACATGATAGATACACCAGAGGGAATCCTCACCGAAATAAGCATTTCCTTGAGCACTTATGAGTGTTATGGGTATTTAACGTCATGTTAATGTGTTTTGCTCGCTAGTATCCTAGACGACGTTTTAAAGGAAGAAAAACCGAAGATTAATCTCGTCTTGTCATTTACTTCGTATAAAGAATATCTGTGACATGCTAGTACTTCAATAGCTATCTTTGAGAGACCACCGCTTTTCTATTTTTTTTAGAACTTAACGAACCTAGTCGCAAATTACATAAATTTTGATCGTATGCGCATTAATCAGCTTATGACATTGAAGCTCGAAGCTCTAACATTGAGCCAGCTTAACTAAGTTTTATAGCTTTTAATTATTAATGCCACGTGTTGGAACAGCTTCCAGTATTCGTTCAGGAAAAATGGTTTTATCGCACTAAAGATGAACCTTCTAAAACAATGGCTACCAGACACGGCAAAAGGTATCAAGCTTAATATATCTCACAAAATGGAACCGGATTAGCTACGACGAGAGCATGTGACGAAAGTGTACCTGTTGAGTATCAATAATAAACAAACACAACCCACGTAAGGGATACCTTATAGGGATCGAGCTGAACTGCGAGGCATAAGTTCATTTGAAGAACATTGAATTTTGCAGACTTAAGTGCCCGATGCCTAATTAGATTATTATAGTTCGCGTCGCCTTCTATTATCTAAGATGATTGATTGGCGCCTTAGCTCAGCTCATCTTTTTTTATATGAGAGTGATATTCTAATTCTCCGTTTGGAATATTAAACTGGCTTGATTTTGAAATCGATTCATGACAATTTTAAAATGGCCTTACTGATGTTTGTGCTACTCCGTAAACTCATCCATTGTCTGCATCTGTATTAAGTCATTGTCTAACCTTCTAGCACTACAAGATATCAGCTGAACATATCGCGTAAGAAAGTGTGTCTTGCACTCGCATTGGGGTAATTATAAACATTCGATCTCTCCTTGGTTGGTCTGGTTGCCTTTCCAGGAGCCATCTCAGTTCACAACGACCACTTTGGTCACCTTTTATTCACTCAGTCGGAAGCTTACGCTATTCTCGAAAGATCTTAGACCGGAAAAACTGTTTCCCTCGATGTGAATAAGAATCTTAGTGCTTCCTAAAGATATTCTCTTAATTAAAAAATGGCGCTGAGGGTTCAGTAGTTCTTGGTCAATAATTTAGGGCAAGAGACGAAAGCTGAATTTAGTGCCATAAGAACGAAGTCATAAATTTAGGGCATAATTATACCACAGAATGCACGGGTTCAATACCTTTTTTACGACTGAAAAGTGTCTCTACGATAAGAAGTGATTATGCTAGTAGCCACTCCCTTTAATAAGCTTTTTGCAACTGGTGTATGTTGGCAGCTCATAGCACAACGCATAAACCACAGGGTATTTATATATTGTGTTTCGCAATTAAATTTGAATAGCTTGAATTTAAAATTTGAAACCGAAAACTGCCTATTGCTCCCGTGTAAAGATGCACACAGTTGTACACGCTTGTCAACTATTATTTACTTCGACAGTATTAATGTTGAACTTCGAACCGCTTTGTTCAATGTATGTTGCTCTGAACAAACTACGTTGACCAAAGAATTATTTATTATATGACCCTTAGTGCAAATTCATTAGAACGCAATGTTGAAAGCTTTATGAATGGAACAATTCATGTTGACTGGAAGGATCAAACTAACCACTTTCTTAAATTGGTGAAAAACTATAGTTATCTTTGTAGATGATAATTATGTAAAAACTGGATGAATTTTGTATGTTACAAAAAGAATGATCTACCGAATACTAATCGAGATCACTTAATAAGTAACTAGACGACTGCAAAGGTGAACAATTCATTGCTTTTATGGAAAATCATTTTGTGCTTAAAAAAGATTAACTTATTTACTTGGCTCTATTCTTGCTTTGCAAGCCCGTTTTTCCAACCTTGAAATCAGAACAATTATTTAGACGAGACCCAGGTTTGCATATTCCCAAGCTTTAGGTTGAAGAATAGTTTCTACTGCAAATCTACTGGCAAACGTTGCCGTATTCAGAAGGCGGAGCATCACCGTATGTTTTCCCGCCATGATTGACGTCAGGATAATGCAATATAGCTGTTTTAAATTTTTCGAATTTTGTAACACATTGTTAGTCGATAAAACCATACAGAGAATTAAATTCAAGAATTAAAGGATCTTTTTTAGCTTAGGAATCTAAAAAATCTACTTGATTTCATTGGTTATAAACACTGTGAATCGCAAACGCTGCCTTGCACTTTCGCATGGAAAAGGTCGAAATTTCGCAGTTCCGAAGCTCATGCAATACGCATTCATTTTTTGAATAGCGTTTTCGAACAAATTAACATATGTTGATAAGTGCTGAAATGTAATATAAGTAGGCTTTTAATTTCATCTCGTTCAAAATACATACGCAGAAGGTACCGTTGACACATTACTATGAAGCTATTGCGGCAGATATATATTTTGCGTTGCATTCAAATATACTTTTAGGGAATCGAGATACGCTGCACCCGTACAAACGAAAGAAGAAATTTCAATACCACAAAGAAATCGCTCTAGGGTTGAACGGAAGTCGTACTAAAATGCTGTCAAATCGCTTATTTTGAACGAAATAAGCCGTGACCTTTGTTGAGTGGAGCGTTTCCTTTGGATATAACTCACTTTCCCAGGATCGTTCATATCGATATAGCCTAATTATAGAGCCAGTTTTAAACATAGAAAATATTGGCGTTGTCATATAGATTTGGGCAAAATGGCATAAATATTATTTTTATCACTGCTCATTACTCTTCAAAGCTAGCATTTCCTGTTCGCGTCGTAAGCAGCTGTCTGCTTTAAAGTCTCAATGCTAATTACCGATACTAATTTTTTTAGGGAAATCTACAAGCGTTCCTGCGCGCTATTTGAACTTAGGTTGTTTATTTGGTTATAAATCATCGTTTGGGTTATCCGTCTGAACAATATTATTTCGACTGATTTTACTCGAAACAGCATTTTTTTGGTCCTAATTCCGGCATTTAGCACAAAATAACACACAATTTTCCCCTACAGGAGGAAAAGAATTCGTATCTGTGAAAGTAGAAATATATACCAATTTATTTAATATGAGTTTCGTTTGAAGCAACGTTCCGATTTCAATGTTATGTACAGATTTAAACTACGCATATCTGTACTAGATTTATCAATTCCATTATCTGACTTTGCGTCCCGCTTTTCCTCATCGATGAACATCGTTCCATATTATTTAAATATTTATTTTTCTTTCCAAAAACAATTTACTCTACCTTTTGTGTTCTGTGCAAAGCAGAAAAATAATAAGATCATCTGCAGAAAAATATTTATCTGACTTTCTTTGCCCCATTGGAGATACCTTTCTGGCTAATTTTTAGAAGAACAATCCAGTCCGTGCAAGCAACAAGGAAAAACAAAGAAAGTGCGCTCCTGTGGAGTTATTGTTAACACATACGCACGGAAGCTTACGGAAAACTCATAGAAGGGATTGACTCCAAAGTTAATCCTAACTCCATAATTTCTGTCAAAATTTCCGCAATTTCAGTTTAGTAAAATATAGCAGTAACTCGGCGCGTATACAAATATGTTAATTCTAATTTCATTCTCTACGAAAAGCAATATTTTGCAAAGATAATTCGTAATGTTTTTTTTCATATAAGGACGTATCCTTAATAACCAATGCGTTTGCATTATGATCTTGAGTTACATATATACAATGTACCAGTATGTTGACTGGCAATATCATGTAGAGTAAGTAGGATGCAGTTGAGTAATCAATTAGTCAATCTTGGTGTTTCCGGAGCGTGCTCACGGGTGAATACGTAATTATTCAACACCACCGGGCATTGTCTCTACAAACCGAGGGTGATAAAGATGAGGAAAAGAGCGATCTTCTTAACAAAAATGTATGTTCCTATTTGATTGCATTCTAACTCCATTTTACTCCATCATTGTTTTAATATGTTTGCTAAAAACGGTTTAGATACCTTGTTACAGTGCTTATCTACTTCAGTCTACATATACATTTTGATATACATTGCTTTGTCTATGATCTTTGAACAAATACGCGTATAACTTTCGAGATATTATGCATTGATTCTTTCATATTAATTCTACTCTCGTACAAACCGAATATATAGTTCTTTGCAAGATTTAAAACTAGCTCATTTTCACTTAAGTTTTTTTAATTCTCTTACAAGCAGATATATATCTGTGCACGGGACTTGACCTGCCAACGTTCTGTTTGCTGCACTCTGAGTCTCAGTTTTGCAATAAGTGTTATGGTATATTCAAGAGGGACTTTTGCTTGCAGTCTGGTGAATAATCCTTCTAATACAACCACATCCAATTAAATACTTTGGCGTATATATACTTTATGCTCTTTCAGACAACACAGCTACGGTACCCTATGAAGATTGCAAAAAAGGGTATGTATTTCGAATCTCAATACGACAGACATGACAACAGATGTTGTTCGTTGTCCTAGCGGTCTGTTGCGGAACTTCCTAGTGGTCAGATGGTTTATTTAAGAAATGAATATTGACTAAATTTTCGTCTACAGTGTACCTCTCGCAGGTAAAAAGATTTGTGGATCACAGGTCGGACCTCACTATTTCAGAGAACGGGTCACTGTATATAGCGGCTTTACGGTCATCCTATGGGCTCACACATCTCCGTTTGCGACTCCCACCAACCTTCATAATAGCGAAACTTCGGACGCATGCTGGCAGGGCGACAGTCTTCCATCTTGAATCACTGCGGTAATGACAACAACTCAACATAAGAGCGTTTACGTTAATAGTAATGATTTAGGAGTAAATATTGTGAATAATGGCTATGGTAGTAAGAACAGCTATATAGAATTGCAACACGTCTTTGAATGTATACTCCGTAGTGACCAATCGATTGTCAACGTCATGAAATGTGACAGTTTTCTGTGTTACCCTTTCACAATACTAACATTATTACAAAGACATGGTTACATGTGGGGATTACGGATAAAGAGTTTTCATTATAGTTACTGGGTATTGAGACGTAATAGGGGTGGTAACATGATGGTGTCGCAATATGAGTTAAAACGTTTCTGATGTGCTGCCTTGTCAGGATTCGGGATAGATCGGATTATGAAGCGCGCCATACTATTGGTTTAGTTTTTAGTGGTTTTATTATAAAGTTATGTGAATCAGATATTTGTATTTGCAAAAGTCTTGTAATCCCTCAATGTTTACACTGTCCTTAAATCGGCACCCATACACAGTGTACGGTTCCTTCAACCAATCGCAATTCTTTATGGAATCGACATAACTAGTCTAGTTCTCCATCTGATTTGCTCTTCAGAGCAAGCTGTAAAATGAACATAAAGGTAGTTTTCTCTGGTAATACTGTACACTTCGTAAATTGTAGAGAAAATTTTTGAAAGAACGGACGAACGGACCCTGCTCTTAAGTTGGTCAAAACTGAGCGTCTAAATAATTTATTTTCATGAACAACTATTCGTAAATTGCAAAAGTCGATAATTGATGCAGACCTGTATAAAAATCAGCAAGTTAAAACATGTGGCTTACACATTTTATTTTTTCGTAGAGTGTATAATGTAGGTATACTGTGCCTGCTAATTATTTTTCATGAATTTTCCCTGGGTTTAATAATAACAAAGATGAAGTTGACTTAATGCTTTGGCTGAGTTTGGTAGGCTCTAGAGTATTAAGTGTGCCATTAAAAGCTTCTAACATAGTCCTTTCTGCTGTTCTCAATCATATGGCTCTTTTTGTCAATACAATCCCTCAAATATGCTTAACAGATTCCTCTTTGAAAATGCTTTAAGCGTCGCGGGGAGCATAATTTTAGTAATTATGTACTTCTTATATTCAAGAAATGCAGCGAAGTGTAGCTAGCGAGAATTGTGTTCCAAAGCCAAGCAAGAGTTTCCATTTCAGACATCTCATAGTATATACGGTGGAAATTCTTGCATTCATATTTCAAAATATAGGCGAAGTGGGTTACATGGCGGCTCTTACAAAGGTGGTTTCTGTATTTTGAAATTCAAATATCGATGCTGACTAGAATGACGATAAAATTATACACGTGAGTTGTGCATACTCTTTTCTAACGAGAAGATCATATATTATTGGAGAATAATCACCAGGCCGGCCATTAATAAAATATTGCACTGAGAGACTGAATATATAAATTCTGTTCAATCTGCAAAAGTGTCCCTAAAAAATCGGCCAAGAGAGGCGGACCAACTGGGTCCTTCCCCCCGCCTTGGGAGGCCGTGGTTTCCAGAGACATGCAAAATCAAAGGACAAAAGCATTTAGCCACCACAAAACTGGCGCTGTAACAATATTGCTTCATAAGCTTAGCATGCTCCATGTCTGTGAAAAACCTACGTGCTGCTTTCCAGCAACTACTGTCTACTTGTCAAACTTAGACCCGCAATTATTATTCTGGTTCAGTCCTTTCGAGTCCTCTAAAATCAGACCAGCGTCCTTCCAAAGCTCTTGTAATAGCTCAAGGATATACTGCAATTTGACGATTTTAGACTATGGCGTCGTTTAACCCCATCTTTCATGCTAACACAGAGTTTTATATAAACGTGGATAACTCAGTCTTGTCTAACGAAGACGCGGCGAACGGAACTACTAAAGCTATGGTAGCCCCATTGTGAATGAGAAGCGGCACTGTGTATTAAAACAGCATCAACTTTTTTCGACATCACAGTGGCGACAACCATGGCCTTATGGACGCTTATCGAAGGTACAGCTGATACACCGGCGAGTCCTAGAATAAAATAGCTGGGCTATATGTTATCATCACAGCTGCCGTTCCTGCCACATGTCCACGAAACGCGGTAAAACGCACAGTGCCTTTAACTTCAAGAGTCATGAATATTACCCTGGATATGTAAAGCCCCGTAGTTTGACAAAAAAGATTTGACGGCGAAAGCAGGTGCTTTTATGATAAGACCCAGCTAAAACGCTTCATATAGGAGTACCTAGCCTCGCCTCTCCTTATTAAGATTTACGTTTTTCTTTACTGAAATGCAAATGTCAAACTTGCTAATCGAAAAGGTTGGTTTTCTATGTTAATCCAAACATGACCACTGCTTAAAAGTGAGTACTGAAACACGACTTATATTATTGGATGACTACGTATTTTCGGACTGCGTCCTATCAAATTCAGCCCAACGTTCATTCCTCTGTAGTCGCACATGTATGATATTTTGAATCTACTGACTTCTTTTTACCATATGACTGATCGTCATTCTCAATTTTCATTATTTCTTAAGACAGACCCCATAAATGTAAATGTGTACTAGCATATATGAAACACCTCGTTTAGTTTTATTAATTTTTTGCTTTTTTTATAAAAATTATGAAAAACATAGTTTTTAATTTGTTCTTCCACACACATTCTTATAGTGTAAGTGTTATTTTGAAACCAGCCCCAAACTATTCTATACGCACTTGTTTCTATGATCTTAATATGAACTTATAGATGCGGTAGAGCATAGAACAAATTCTATGCAGACTATGCAGACAGCTGTCACACGGATATAACTGGCATCCCAAAATAATTGTAAAGCGTCTTCGATCAGTTAAATAATCACCTCCGAAGCATGCCATTTGATGTCTTCCTTCTCTTCATTCCTCGGATATGCCATTTTTCGTGCGTAATGTTCATTAACTAATAGGTAGATACATCTTGTGACCGTAGGAGTTCCGTTTAGTCTTCAACACGATAGCTCTCTTTGCTGGCTGCTAGTCAATGGCAGGCGCCACATTATGCCTGAACCCCAGGCAGCAGGGAACCCCGCAGACAACACCGAAGTGCTGCTAACTCTGCGGAGCCGATGAGCCAATAGAGACTCCGCATCGACCTTGGTTGAAAGCCAAGGTTAATAGCCGCAGCCCTCGTATGGGCCAAGGTAGGCCAGCTTTCAGAGCTGACTACCGGGATACCTTACACCTTGCCGTACCGCCTGCTGCGGACGAGTTGCTTTTG
>MNPL01005302.1:35992-50174 GCA_002081605.1 Tropilaelaps mercedesae
TTACGTCTTTAGCGGTAATCACTGTTATCTATTTGCTCATGTACGTCACTTTATGAAGGCGAACCATTCCCGGAGAAAATGGTACGAAGTCTATACAAAACTGTCTCAAGCATGCCGGTGAGAAAAAGAATCACGTGACCAACAATAAAATCACAGATAATTGCTCACCTCTAATTAACCATAAGATGAGTCTCGGAATGTGGACTTCACGTATTTCTTAAAAAACTAAAGCATATTAACATGTTCTTTATTTACTTAGATAGCTTGTGGCACAATAAAGGTTTTACTTCATATCCTACTTTTTCGAGCAACATATTTGTTAGTGGATATCTAAGTGCGTATACCTATCTTTCGATGCATCAAGCTTATACGCGTCTTCCGCAAATTGGGTGCATCGTAGCTTAACAAGTGAATCACATGGGCAGTACGAGTATAAAATTATATCAAGACATATTCAAGTAAGGATATAATGAAGAATCAACATATGCGTGAAGGATATTACTATAAAATGTGAAGCTTTGCTAATGAATTTTCCGATTTAACCAAAGATCCAAGCAAAGGAATCCCGTTCAAGCATAAGCGCTATAATAGTGAAAACACATTGGAAATTTTCGCAGCTCCTACGTTTGCACATATAAATTTCTATTTTTATTTGCTGTAGGGAAGCAGTGTTCAGTTTTCAAGCTTTATTTCCAAAAAATAGTATTATTTCGCAATTTATTCACAGTAGTGCTCAGTAGAATGTGTATTACGTCAGGCATTTGTGTGTGTTTATGCAGTTTCAATACATTTAAGATTATTATAAAATCTCGTTATACAGGTAACTTGCACACGATTCCCAAATTTGACGGGCCCTTTCTTAATATGAAGAGGCATCTAATTTCCACCAACATAACTTTCGGCGAACGGGTAGGAAAAATAACTATTGGGAAGTTGGCCGTCTAACGCTAACGCTTCTTCTCTATTGCATCTCTTCTAGCACTATTGCGAATTTCCAAAACATTTCATTATTCTCCTCGTATACTGAATTACCTGTCCTCGACGTGATGCTTACAGGAGCAAACAGCCCTTCTAAATATAACAACGAAGAAATATTGCTCAGAGCAAACAAAATAGAGAGATTATTAAGGTTTCAAACCACAGCAACTAACATGTTTTCAAAGAGCTTATTTTTGCTGACCAAAAAACAAAGTCACAGCAATCTCTTCGAAAAACATATAATTGAGCAAAGTCGAGAGAACAGCGTATCATGCTTTGCTTACTAAAACGTCCCGTATTTTGTATCGTTTTCATCATTATATAAACTCACCAAGTTCAAGACCAAAAACTATTAGATCTTTCGCCAGATGCAATTATGGTGCGTTAATGTAATTTTTAACATATGGATTGAAAGCTGCGGGGTACAAATAAAGCTTTTTACATGAGGATTTTAGCTTATGGAACAAACTCTTCAATTCAAGTTAATATTGCGATTTAATTGCTTTCTCCTTTCTAATTTGTGCAGCCTCTATAGTAAAATAGGTATCTTTCAAGTTCGCCAAAGCTTGACATACATTTTTAATAAAAACACAGATACAATTCCTTACGGAAAATAAAAAGAAAATATTGTTCATTTGCTTAGAAGCTTTGAATGTTTTAATTGAGTTTGCCAGATAGTATAGTCAATTTCTCTCAACTTCCCTCACTCCTGAGTACTTTGTAGAACGAGGCTATCAAACAACGAGAAGTGGTTTCTGGTCACAGCGACAGCAATATAGCGTTCGTACGAAAAATCCCAATATTGTTTTATTAATTTTGTTGCGCCCCTATCAATCACAGGTAGGCGCCAGCACGTATTTTTCTAAGACACCAATAAACTTTTCTGCCCGATTTTCCTGTCACAACCTGTTTAACGCCAGCCCGACTAACAATGCACTTTAACTAACCGTTTGTTTCCTAACAAGAATGACAATTTTCTGCAAGAACCACCTTTATGTCATTCCCACAAAAACAATAGAAGCTACCGTTTATGCTCAGAAGTATAGGTATCTTCGTTACTTCTCAAAACCTAACGTATGCTATGGGGACGGATCAATTAATAATGATGAACATTTCACATAGAGCCGCCGCACCTCGGTAACTGAGAAGGAGTAACTACAAATTCCACACGCACATTACTATTCAATTACTATTGGGAAGACCATGGACACCTTACAAACTGGCTCACACTTGCTATATGCCGCGACAATGTTACCCACAGGACTCTTCAACTGGCGCTCCAAACTTAACCGTTTGGATTACTGTAACTTAAGCTCAGTAGATCAATGCTGAGGCTTCTTTGGACGAAGTACCTTGTGGCCGCTCGCCCTCTTAACCAGTTTAAAGTGACAGAGTCCATCGGTAATAATTATTATTGTATAAAACGTTTTCTCCGGCGACGCAAAGGGACCCCCAAGAAGTATGAGGCAAATTTTTTTACCTTCAGTAACAATCAACCAAGTTCTTTCAAGAAAAGATTACCTGGAAGTGCAACATGGAAGTGCTACCGAATGGAAGATCCATTCCGAATGCTGAGGCACTTTTCTTAGAGTTGGTCTCAGAAATATAGTGTGCACTACGGAGTATACAGATACTACCATCGTAATTTATAGTTTAACACGGATTATAAAGGATAATTTTGAAGTGTAGGACAAGGCATTTGCCTCGAATAAAAGTTCGACCCATTGAAAACATTACGGTACGCTAGCACGTGAGAACTGAGAAACCTGTAAAAATGAAAGACAGCTAAAGCGTGACCATGGCACACCAACGTGGCATAACTAGTTGAAAGGTTTCGGCGATATAACGTCCTTCAAACGTCCTTAGAAATAGTAAGACAGGAATGATACGTCGGCACACTTAATTTACTCTTGAGTAATGCTACAAGGAATGGCGCACGAAACAAGTCTAACGACAATCTCCATTCGAACGTCATGATTGCATGGCGTGCCAATGTGTGTGAGACCAACTTCACTAGCGGGTACGGTTGCAAGCTCCTTGTGATGCATCGTTTATACGCCAGTTTTATGTTATACCAATCTTAGTGCTTTTCGTACTGTGCTGTGCGCTCACTTTCTTCACCTCACAAAAGCTTTTGATCTTCATTCTGACCTCCCGCGTTTTACTGGAACTGTACAGAAACGCAAATTAATATGACAACTTTACATAAAAAGCACCGCGCCCTATTTAAATGTATGAACTCTAGGGTCGATGGGGCACTTGATCTTCAAATCAGGTATGAGAGATTCAGGCAGATTTTAAATTATAACCTCTAGAATTATCTAAGCGAGTTTCCGTGTGCATAAAGAGCATGTTCGGCGGGTTTGTTCATGGTATTTTTGTTTGTATTGGACATGATAGACAGACGTGCCAGCACGCCGTGTCATGTAGACATCCAATATAAGAATTTCGAGCTCCAGCCGATATAACTCATTGCTTACTTAACCTATATACTGATCTAGATAACTTACTTTTGAGTATTATCTATAAGGCCAGAACATGTTATGTATGGTCCTTGTGCATGAATACCTGTGAATTGAAAAATTTTACTTTTTATAGATGTTCTTAGGGGCAGCAGTGTTTTTACTAAAAAAAATAGGTATTGAAAAAATGCGCTTTTGTGAATCGATGGAGCCTAACGAGGAAAACTTAATTCAGTGGTATTAGTCGGACTCTGCCAAATCGATGATGTATCCGAGATCATTAAGTTGGGTGGACTTTCACAGACTTTTATCGAAAAATAACAGTTTTGAATGTCTGTTCTAGTACGAGATTGAAAGATAAAAGGGTCAAAGCCAGCGCGGTCTAAAAGTTGGATATTCTAAACTTACATGCGTGTGTTTTGCGATAACAAAGTGTAGGCAATAATAAGATGATACCATGGAGACCTTTCGACTACCACCTACTCTGCCACTAAGTTCCATTGTTATTCCACTAAGTGCCACTGTTACCAAGTTCCATGTGGCTAACACATGTTACAACATGGTCATACTAGTACTTGTTGTGACAATATCTCGCTTACTCGCTCCACATAATGTCAGTTTTTACTGGCAGTAATCAAAGTGAATACAAAAGTAAAGTCTCGACCAAGTTTTAGCAAAAACGCTCTTATATGCTATACGACTGAGGATGAGGCTGCGCCAGCAACCAGGCAAGCTAACGGTATCACTATAACCGGCTGCCTTTAGTTAAGTCAAATTAACGGCTTGGGACAGGTGAGCTACTTACAGGTACGGACATCGGCTCTTAGGCGGGATGGTTAATCTTGCGTTTTACTAGCGCAGGTGTTCTTTAAATCGTTTTTCTGATTGTGCAGTGGCTGGAGATGACGGACTCGTTTATAAATACCTGGCCTTATGAACTGCTCAATAAAAGATAGTGCTGATAATCTGTCACAAATTAATTAAATAACTTGTAATAGCTCTGCCTTGCGACTGTATTAAAACAGGTAACCATCTCTTAAAATTGTGCAAGAGTAATAAAGCTGATATCTTTCATAACAGTGCAGCAACGCATTATTCATAGAAATTGGAGTCTGTATGTTGTTGTATACGAGATACCAGGGATTATCATTTACCTCAATCGTTTCGATTTCTGAAATATTTACACTCTAATATAAATATTTACTTTAATAGTATTACACTCTAATATAACGACTTACGTAAATCATAATCCCTGGTATCTCGTATACAACAACATACAGATTCCAATTTTCTATGAATAATGCGTTGCTGCACTGTTATAAAAGAATCAGCTTTATTACTCTTGCACAATTTTAAGAAATGGTTTTAAGCTCTAATGTGCTAGACATTTATACACATTAAGAACACCAGGTGCACTTGATATATAGGCATGACATAGGTTCTAACCTAATATTAAAACTTTTTAATCCATAAAACAAAAATAGTGTTACTGAAACATACAAATTATGGAAGTTTATATACTATATTCAGTCGTTTCGATTTCTGAAATATTTATATTAGAGTGTAGTTTAATTGTCCATCAAAAAATATTTTTTGATGTTTAAAGTTTATAATAATAACAGAACTAGTTCAAACGTATATTGTCTGGTAAGATTATATTATGTATTAGCCAAAGAAACCTCCGATAATCTTTCCACAGAAGTCGGCTTTGTGTGATGCATAATATAGTTGTTTCTGGGTTACCGTGGCCTTCCCAGTGAGCATTGCACTTTTGTAGATATTTCAGTGTTTAATTTTTAGTCCGCTTATAACTACCAAGAAGTGAAAAAATGAAATCTCTCTTAACATAAATCGCTACAGACACCTTTTAATGTCGTCGGCAACTGTAATTTATTTTTTTATACGACCAGGAAATTCTCATATGCACCCTGACTTCACATTTCTATATTTGCTTGGATAATCTGGGACTTAGCGCAAGTCTACACCGCTGGAATCTATGCCGCACTAATCTGTCTCAACTCGGTTTTCCGCCTAACAGAGCTGCAAGCTGAAGGTCGGTGAACGCCTATCAGAACAGTCGGCCATAATCGGTCCTCAGGTTTTCACCTAAGCAAATGCTGTCTATCCTAATATCCATAGACGCATCGCGCCGTAGATCTTCGTCTTCTTTTGGGGCTGACCATCAGTCAACATTTAACGTCCACGGTAGCAGTTTTTGCATTACTTTGTAAGACGGACCCCATATAAATGTAAATGTGCACCGCCGGGGACCAGACCCGTGCACCTTTGTCTGTATCCTTTTGTAATATGAGAAACTCTGCTAGAAGATTACTCCTGCGAAAAAATAGGCAACAACAATCATTATTTTAGAAAACTCTTTTAATAATATCTTAATAGCTAGCGACACAACTACTTCCGGTTTAAAAGATTTCCCCTGCTTAATTCAAACGTCCGCCTTGAGGACTTATGCCATAGTTTACGGCCTCACGGCCTGAGCGATGGGCGTTACGGGGTTGAGTGTCATGCTTCAGCAGCCATGAGGAATCCCGTTAATCTTTCAATTATCATCCAGATTTTTCTCGTGTGTGAGCACCCACTAAGCAACTATGAGATCTATATCCCCTTCGCTGCACGTTCTTCACCAGCGAGATGGAAAATGAATGGATTGATTCTCCCTTGGTATTCATAAGAATTATACATATTATTCGGAACCAGCGAACTTGAATAATTTTGCCTCCATGATTGGTTTCGCAGCCATGATGCTATATTAAAATCACTGGCAAACGTAACCCTTCACGGTGACGGCATGCCTCGCATACGTATGCACGGCCCGTGCAGATATGCTTCAGACTCATTCACCTTACTCTCATGTATGAATCCATTGCCCTATATACCTCCCCGGTTTTAATTTGCACGGAATTGGGGAAATCAGAAATATTTAGGCGTTAAAGGTGGCCCAGCGAATACTGACGATTTGAGTTTTTAGGACATACTAGATGTTTCAACCAGCGCTTCACTGGTTCTGGACCGACTCTCGCCATGGGACCTCTTAGCCGATGAGAGAAAAAGAAGATCTAGCGACGCCAATTCGGTTCTCATTGAACCTCCTTTCAATCAACTCCTCTCCTTTATTTTTATGCAAAATTTATTTTATTTTATGAAAAACCTTTTCTAATGGTCTTCCTTCGGCACTAAGCCCTTTTTATTAGAAACCGGGCAGGCCATAGAACTGGCTTCGTGACCATATGCATTGCACCCACAGAAGTGGAGGTATTGTAGCCATGACTTGGCTGGCCACTTGTAAAGAAATGTCTCCCAATAACCGACGCAGAGCCGTATTCTTGGTGAATTGACAAACCTTTAAACATGTAAAGCACGTGGGTTGACTAGTTCTCTTCTCTACCCTGTTACTAAAAGGCAAATTTTTTGTAATGTTAAAATGTATTTAGGACAGACCCTCAGCCAACATTTATCATCCACGGTGGCGTTTTTGCATTACTTCGTAAGACGGACCCCATAAATGTAAATGTACAATGACGGGGATCGAGTCCGTGCACCTACGTATCTCTTCCAGTCGCAAGGCCAACGTGAATGCGCCAAGCTACGAAGCTCGACTTCTTTGTAATATCACCATTTCGGCAATAATCCTTAATACGGTGAGGCACTGTCATTTGCCTCTTTAGCCGATATCATGGATCCTATGTACGAAGTCGAATGCCGACAAATATATCCACCTTGGCTCGAAACTCTTTAACAGCCGAGTTTGCGTTTAAGAAAATCTGTGAGAGCGTTGAAAGATAAGTGGCATACGTCTACTTCAACCGTCGCTTCATTGAGGATTATGAAGAAAAAAAGCATTATCCATGGTTTTACAGGCCCTGGTTATGAGATCGCGGCCCCCATTCTACGTTTAGCTGAGCCTGTAACCATTATGGCTCTACGTTCGCGTTTGATTTGTAGGCTAACGTGGCGCAGGTAGTACACTTTAATGTAGGGTCAAAACAGGCTCGCGATATACGGTAAACTACTTCATTCACTGACTGGGCCTTATCACGGCTTACTTGATCTCATCGTTTATAGTGAGCACCTCTTAGCTCATCAATTTGTTCATTCTCTACCTGCCTGTTACACCGTCGGCAAAATACCGTATCTTGTGGTTTCTCATTGGAAGTCGCTAAATATGGGGTGGTTACTTGCAAAGTAGTCTAAATGACTGACTTTAGCAACTTTTAGTTGCTTCCAGTGTCGTAGCATTATAACATCATTCTGTATGATGAATGGAAGCATGTCCTTTTAAAACGGTTTTTATCATACAAAAAAATAAATGGTACGAGTCTGTTCTTCATATGCCAATACAGCCGACGCATGCTAGATGTGTGCTTTTAAACCTGTGCCGAAGGCATTAGTCAAGAAATAAAAGATGACTAAACCAAACCCGCCGGAACGAAATACAGATGCCCAGACGGGAGCAATGTATATCAGGCAAATTTTTCAGACAACGAAAACTCGTGGGAGCTGAAGTTCTGCTTTGCTGCATATACAGTTGGTGGTTTAAGGTCAAACGTATGAATCACCCGGACACGTGCCCACTCTTTTAATATAAAACACGTGATATATGCACATTGAGCGTGAGGTTTTTTTCTTTATCAATCTATCAATTTGCGATAAACAGTTATTGAAAATTCAACTTTTAAGTATTAGAAAGGTCAACCAATTACTGTGTTCATCGCATTGCAGTTTAAGTATATATCGCTTTTGGGCAAGGAGGGTCACATCCGCCTGGTACAAAGTGATACATAAAATGAACAGCCTTATAAAATTCTGTTAGCAAAAACTGGTAAACATTAATATATGTATACATTCCTTTATTTAAAAAGTAAGTTCTTTCCTTACAATTAAAAACGCAAGCACACTATATTTGACCCGTCATGTTCACCTCTATGAGTCAGTGGGCCGCTACAGATTCTTGTTAGGACTACAATGCTCAATAACATCACTAAAACCAATAGACAAACATACGCATATGTGAAAATGTTTTTGCGGTTAAGCGTTAAAATTTCTTTTTTAGACAAGCTAACGAGAATCAAAGCAACTCAGACCGCAAAGAAAGTAATCGAACTGAGCGTGTACTTGAATGATTTTTAAAGAGAGGCAACTACAACGAAGCTGGAACGGATGAGTTATGAACCATAAAGGGATAAAAAGTATAGTGAATGAGACTAGAATAGGACGGTATAGGTTATTAAAAATTAAACTGACTATAGGGCTAGTACGGTTTAGCATTGGCTGAACGCACCGGTATATCGAGCTCGGTGGCTTGGTGCATTCGTGTGCGCTTTGCGATCGCAGGAGACACCTAGGAGCATGGGTTCGATACCTGCCGGTGTACATTTACATTTATATGGTCCGTCTTATAAAGTAAGTTAAATGTTGGCTGATGGTCAGCCTTAAAAAAATATTTGAAGTGCTCGGTATGGTATCCCTTAACATGCTCCTTTATCTTTCATGGTGTCTTTGAGAATACCCATATAATGAACACTCTGAGAATGGGAAACGTACGAATACTGTATGACGTTTAATAGATTTCAACATAAATTGTGTCTATCCAGGGTGTTGATTGAATAGCTCTATACGATAAAGTCATAAAATGATACCCTCTTGAGAACATCGTGTCCATTTTAACTTGAGCAAAGATTAATATATCTTAAAAAAACGATACGTCTTTGATAAACGTAATTGACAAAGCTTATTTATTAATTCCACTGACTAGATACAAACAAATTTCGTATGCATTCATTTAGGTGTCCAAACAATCAGTTTCTTGAGCTAATTTATAGAGATAAATCTGCCGTATTACTGTTTATTTAACTAAGTTATCAAGTCGGAGGGTATTAGTCTGCGTAAGCAAATAACAAAATATTTTTAGGAGTCATTTCACATTAACTCTGATGACTTCTAATTATTGAGTCACCAAAGTATCACGTCGGACAATATTTTTTAATTGATTCTCATCGACTTAAATTTAACTACGTGTATCGACATTGTTTAAGAGATGCCAACCCTCAAGCTAATAAACATTTATGTTGAAATTTCAGGCGAACATACCAGGTTTTTCTATGTAATTTAATACCTTAGTTGAGTGGAAATCGAGATTTTCGGCAAGCACATTGTTAAAATTAAGCCAATCATTATCCACCGCGAGGACACGGCTAAAATGCATATCTCCCGATATACATGTGTTGTATGGCAAATAGGATCTAATATAATAAACTTTATTCTCATTTTCAGAACGATAAATGGTAATACATTCAGGAATAAAAGATTCAGGACTAAGGACTAAAAAACTATGTTGTATTTAAACAAGCCTCAGAAATGACATATTGTTTCTTCCTGCGACTAGATTTCGGTTTAGTCATGTTTAACACATTAAGTTTAATAACTGATTTTTCAGAATTTACATCCAATATATCAGAGATTAAGAAAAAATATAATAATAATAATAATAATAATAATAATAATAATAATAATAATAATAAGCTTAGTAATTCATCGCCTAATTATAAACGACGTTTCCACTTGGCAAGTTGTGAGAACCTTGATAAGGCGTAAAACTTCAATGAAATTGAAATACAAGCCAAGATCTAACGCCGAAAATTAAAAAACAGAAGCTAGGAAACTCAGTGGTAGCGCTTTTCCATTATGGTAGCAGGAAAGGTGCTTGACCCGGAACGTTATAGTGCTATTTTGCTGTAAAAGAAGCGACCTGTGTCCATGGTACCTGTGTGTAGTCAATCAAGCACATGAGTGATGAGTGAGAAGGTGGCACGGAAGAGTCGTTACATGACCGCTTCGGAAACGGAACAACTGCTCATAGTGTTATTGTTTCGTTGGTTATAGAACAGGGCGTGGAATTGTCTCAATAGTGGCTATGCATTAATTTGCGGTGAATATTTACGAGAAGACTGAACGGGACTTAACTTCTCGTCAACTCACTATAGAGCACAGTGCCATAGAGTAGCCGAACTTTAAAGTTTCTATTCAAAGCTACAATCCGTAGTTTTTCACAGGCTTTGGATGAGTACGACTTCGACAGGTGCACTAACAGCAACGACTTCTGTGCTAATTTCAACCCATGCATGCATTATTGGCTTAGGCAGAACTGAGGGCAATGACGACTCTACCATAATGCTTAGTCACATACATCTGTTGTTTTGGCATGTCTAAATGTGTGGATAATGTAAAGCAATGTTGAAAAATTTAGTAAAAACAATGAATAATGCTCTTATTTTTTTTAATAATGCGGCCTTATTAGATATGTCATCCATTCAAATTTCTGTTTTTATAATGTATTGCCCTTTCAATATCTTATTCAAAGCGTAGATACAAACATGTTTTCTTGTGCAACATACCCTAACAAAGGTTTTGACAGAGAGGACAAGTTCCTTCTCGCGAGTCCCACGAAGCTGAACCAAAAGCGCGGCCAAGGTATAAATAACTCGCCACTCCGCCGTCGGGCTCAATACTGACATAGAAGCGCCCCGTTGTAAGCCAATAGAAAGCAGTTACAAGAAGATATGCCTTTTATGGTAATCGAGCTAGTGTTATTCTTTTCGATTAAGGACTTCAGGAAAAATTAGACAGCAAATGGTAGAAAAATTCGTGTACTAATGAAGAAAGCGGATATTTCGATCCCGTTACTCGCGAAAAGCGTGATTTGCTACCATAGGTCTTAACCAGTGTCATTCGTGGAATTCAGAAGCTCAGTATGAATATGACGTGCATTTTCCCTTGGGAATTTTTTCGTTATAGCAGCGCTCTATCAATCTAATTGAAGGTGTCAAGAAATAACTTCAACAGCACTTTTTTTTATGTCAAGGAAGTTTTCACTGACATCATGTTATTTTATACGCTACAATGCTATATGCTACAATTCGAGGTTTGTCCCTTCTGTAGGGCAATAGTGCCCCTATTAAACGAAAGCTCGCCTCTAAAGTGGTGTCACTAAGAAATAATAATAATGCTTATCAATTTTTTTATTCGATAAGTCATTTTAAGACTGCATACGAAATCTATTCAGTAATTTGATTAAATATGTAATCAAAAGCATTTAAAGCGGGATGCGTAAAAGGATCTCGTTACATAGACTGAATCGAAGCCTTAAAACATATATGTAAAATTGTATATTGAAGAATAAACACAGTAAATTTTACTACGTTTGCTACGAATTCTACAAACTTGATGCGCAGTCAAAACATCGAATGCATATATTATTTATAACAAATTTAGGTTTTTATCTTTGTTATACCGATGATCTAAGTTGATGACTTAATCGAGTCATGTCTTCCTCTTTTAAAGCTTCAGAAAATAGAGGCGACCAAATATTTATTTGCCGAAATCGATTAATCATCTTTAAATTCTTATAAAGACCCGACATGTAGGTACGAGGATACTCGTGCAAGACCTTTACCACAAAATATGTATACGAAGAATTCAATATTTCATCGGACGGATACCAACATTCACTATGTGATGATACTTGTCCATCGTATCATATTAAAAGCATATAAATCTTAATAAATTTATTATGACTATTTCAGCTATTTCAATTGACAAGTATGCGAACTGATGGATAAAATGAAATGCTGTTAGTTTTATTCCTTCACAGGTATTACGCACGTGTATTGGGTTATGTCCCAGCGGATTTGCCTACAGGTAATAAAAACAACGCCTTTCTTCGTTTTTAATGGGCTCCTGGCCATTTGGTTAATAGTAGGCTCAATGCTTACCACAATGTTGCCAATATCCTTATATCATTGTAATCAATGGTAAATATTGTCTGTCTCTTGTCTTAATACTATTACAATATTGTACCGTGTATGAAATTCTTTGGAACAAAGGATACATAGAAAAAAACAGAAAACATACACGTGGTATTATTTATTCTGGTCTTTGGCAGGCTCTATTTCACTACGACAAACCCGGTAAAAATGTTTTCATTTGGATTATGTTGATTTGCAAGTATGATCCTCTCTGACGAGAGGAATGTGTTGGCATTCTACTTTCTATTTTGACGCCTAGGTTGTTAGACTTCGAGTAACACAATGTAAGGTTTTTTTAACGTACCAACATGCTTTCATGTTTTAGCTCGTAGCTATTAAGTGTAAGTGTTTTTCCATCCAAAATGCGACGCAACTTTCTAGCAGCTAAAATGAAGTAGGTATAAGCTACCTGAAAATAAAGATTCCTGCGATAGCGAGTACTGTGAGTTGCCGCTACACAGAAAATATTAAGCTTATTAAAAATTTGTCGGATATACCAAATAAAAGACGCCTTTTAGAGGAGTATTAAAAAGATTGTCAAGCTTATCGGAAATCTTAGATTTTTCCCTGTGATGATAGTCGACGATACTATCGCTAATTACTTTATGCCTGAGTATGTTATTATAGTTATCAAAACAACTCTTCTGCGAGGATTCACGGTTATCGTCTCAATAGTTTTAACAACTAAAATGAAATATTGATTAAAGTGTAAATGATTGCAACACGAATTTTAAATGCTCAAATGCAACAGCACATCTTGTTGCAACGATTAGCTAGAGAACAATGGTAATTCGTTCTCCCTTTAAAAAAACTTTATGCATGTTAAATTCCATCCCTGCTCATGTCTATAGGACCAAACAACAGGGGAATCACTAACAATATATACACGGCCAAGAACTGCTGCAGTTTCGTAAAGCCGAGCGGAACATAATAAAGCCGCACCGGACGGAAAGAAAGCTAGCAATCAAAATCTGTAACTCCTACAGAACCACGTCGACAAAGGTTTGCATAGTACTAGCTGGCCTGATACTATTAATGTTTTTAATAGAAAAAAAACATACCCAAAGACAAATAGGATGACCGAGAAAAGAGCAAGAAGAAGCACAGTTTAAAAATAAAATCAAAGGTAGAGAACAGCTAATGCAGGAGCCATCGGGAGTTAAGCGAGGAAACTTATTACAAACCCAGCTGCATTATTAGGGAGGAGGCATGGCAATTTGGGCTTCCACCTCACCCAGCTGCTGACAGGCCACAGGCGTTTTCAACAATACCAACAACGATGCCAAGCACATGATGATTCGATGCATCGATTTTGCAAACGAGAGAAGGTAATCTGCGAGAGTGACTGACGAGTAGATGGCGAAGGCCGGGCGAGTTATAAGAGAGATGCTTGAATGCTCGGAAAAATGGGATTGTGTCGTGGTTTTTGCAGAAAAATGACGCGGATTACGCAGCCAGCAGAGCGATAGCGAAAGGCGGAAGCCCATAATGAAGAAAAAAGTTTTTCTTACCTATATGTGCGTTACATACTTACGCGTAAACGAGGTAAGGAAGGAAATGCAAAGGGGCTCCCAAATAGACCCCAAGCAAAGAAGTACAACCTACCTCTCTTCTACGATTACCAAAGCATTATGTATTAACCATTTCCAACCCGGATAAAACGTGTGGAGGGAGAAAAAGCGTACTTCCCTATTTGAAATGACTATTTCCCTATTTGAAAATAAGTTTAAAATCAAGTTTAAAATCCTTACAAATGAAATATACGTATACATGTTGCACATATACAGATACGTATGCACAGCGTCGATGAATACTCACTTTATTTTTCACAGATTTTAAAGGATATAAGTACAATGCAAGTTAATCATCGCTATTTGAGATCCCTCTCGTATATATATATATATATATATATATATATATATA
>MNPL01005305.1:5828-33010 GCA_002081605.1 Tropilaelaps mercedesae
ACGGTCGTCCAGGAATTGCCGAAAGAGAACGGAAAAGGAGAGGTAGAGAGTCGTGTACCACAATGAGGCGGTAGAATGGAACGCCTATGATAGAGAGAGGAAATAGGAGGGAATTGCGCCAGCCTGCCTTAGTCTGACTTTTTGTTGATGTTAGTGCTTCGATTAACTACGAAACGACTACATTGTCTATAGTTTTTAGAGAACTTCATGTCCGCCTTTTATGCATTTATTTTAGTTGTTTTTTCTCTATGAGTTGAAGCCATGTGTCACCTTATCTCGATTTCATGCTTGCTTTGGCTTTCGAACAAAAATTTATGACGTGAGTTAGACGAATGTATGACGTTAAACCAACAACATACCGAAATTCCGCTCGACGTCGCCTGAATGGAGGGAGGATTGGTGGTTAATTAAGATTGGACTAAATTCAACACGTAATTTTCTGACGGATAATGATGTTATTTTTGCCGCATTATTACTAAACACTTATTCCTGTTTCAAGTTCCCTGTACAGTTCTCTTAAATCTAATGCTCCAAAAAAGGCGTCAAATTGCGTCAGACTCAGGTTATGTGTATGTCACGTCTTTGCGCAAACTTTATCTTTATATTTATTAAGAAGATATCTGCGATTTGTAGTTGCGCTTTCGAGTTGTATGTCACCAAAATACACAAGTTTTAACCTTTTTATATAACTATCAAATTCGGACATTGAAATACCCAAAACTGATATCTGCGATTTGTAGTTGGACTTTCGAGTTGTATGTCACCAAAATACACAAGTTTTAACCTTTTTATATAACTATCAGATTCGGACATTGAAATACCCAAAGCTGCGCTGGCATTCTTCAGTGGTCTAACAGAATTTTCAGAGTGAGCTTTGCCATTTAATGTTAAGCACTTTCGCCTATCTAATAGTCTGGTGCGTTTTTCCCTAAACTACGAAGCTCAATATGCCGTCTTCATGTCAAAGTTTCTCGTCTAGAGATTTCGGGCATATGGTGCAGCGTAAGCACGGGTATCCCGCACGTGCCCATCGCGTTCAACCCCCTCGTCCTTGCCACAGTGCCTGCCAGTTCGCCCCCTGCCTATCCCTTCACACTTTAGTAATCTCCATGACCTTCTGTGGTCATAGACAGTAGGCAGTTATCGCCGCCTCCGGCAGCTATGCAAAGCGCGTTTCCAGGGTGTGCTTCACTGCACTCACGATAAGAACTTTCGTCGCTGGACCCCTACCCCCGCCCGCTTCCCTCTCTGTATGCAAGCCCAATAAGGAAACTACTACAATATGGGAGGTGCTTGGGAGCTTGGCAACCCGGTGGCAACATGTGGGTCTCGTAGGCTTGCAAGAGCTTCCCAACATTTACATTCTTTATCCGTTGAGAATTCCCACGGCACAGGGTCTAGTTTTCCTCCTCTGGAGACACCGCGAAACTGCTGCATAATAGTTGCTTTGACTTCTGCGAAGAGGCCGAAACTGACCAGACGATCACGAACGCTTGGCCTGGCGAGAGCACCATATTCGCGTATTCACGATACCCCGTGGATGCACTCGATAGATTTGCAGAAGTTCGTGTGTACGAGGGTAAACCTAAGCAATGGGTGTTTTTTTTAGGCCACTAATGTCCGTCGGTATGGCTTTTAACGCGATTTAAGATGCTCTTTTTTAACTTTTGATTTCTATCCAAATTCGAATGTGCATATATAGCAGTTGAGTGAAAATAAGATGCTCTGCTAGAGATGTCGTTGGCGTAGCGTGTTTTCTGCAAGTTAGCACGAAGATTTGCAAAAAAAGCTAACCCACCTTTCATGTTGTATGTGCACATGATTATTTGGAAACAAAGATGTCTACGTTTAGCAGTCTGAGCATTACAATTTACTTTGGCTGAAGTGAAAAGGTAAATTTATGTCACTCATCTCACTTAGTGTCATCATTAAGAAGTGGAAGAACTGGAAAAACTCAGAGAATAAAAATCAGAAAAAAGCCGAAAGGTTACAAAAAGAAACCTTACGACAGGCAGAGTCAGTAGCCTTTCGACGTAACAGTATTAATATTATTACATTTCAGAATTTCCTATTGATTTGTCCGATTCAAACAGTACAGCACCTGTTTCTCATCATCTCATCATTATACATGATTTCCGTGTAGATGCTTACTATTCTATAACGAATCATATTTACTACATTAACGCAAAATCTGTTCTTTATACAGAATCGAAACTTGTATCGCAGTGCTAGAACACCAAAGTATTATCCAGACCTGACGGCGAACTCAATAACACAACCGAGAAACGGCCATTAACAACCACTTAAATGGTTTAAAGACTCTGCATTAAAATAAGAAATCTACTTCCTACGTCTTTTGCAAATGTTTTTTGATTCTATGATAAATCCTGTTCGACTAATACTTTATTATAAAGTCAAATAGATTACCAACAATCGCTCCATCTTCTAGCGTTTTTGTAATTTATCCTGAGGATATTATTTGCGTATGTTGATTACTAACTGCCAGTTTCAAAGTACGCCTCGTTAAATGAACATAGTACCATTATTCCTCGAGGCGAAATCTACCTAGGATTTTGACTTAATGCACTATCTGTTTTACAGATGAGTTTTTATTTGACCTATTACCATTGCCTCCGTACGATGCACTTCCCTGTCAGGCTATGGTCGGCACGAGTTTCACCAGATGTACGAACGAGATGCATAAACGTGCAAACAAAGAATCCAGAGGAAGAGACGCATATCAGGAGATCAGGTCCGTGCCAAAAGTGTGCCGCATTTACGTGTCTCAAATTTCCCGATGCGACACTTGTGCAACCGACACTACTTAGTACGAGCGGGCACACACAAGACGAATGCTTTTATTTGCGTGCATCAATCTCCTGTCCTTAAAATCTTGGGTATGCTCAAATAAAGGCAATCAACAGATGTGTCTCCTGTTGTGTAGCAAATTGTGGTATTTCGTACAAACAAGCATTCCTCATAATGGGCCTATGCAATATAACGTATCCCTAGAGTCGGTACTGCTTGCTTCGAGGTGAGTTCTATCTATATGAGTAGGAGCGCTTTTGGAGCGACACAGCACCGGCAAGTCAATAAAGGTGAAAGTCTTTCGTTTTAGCGACACTTCGCGTCGTGTAGCCTCGTAGGATTATTTCGATAAGAAGCAATAGGAGCACCCGTCCTCGGGGAACTACGAAAGACGTTTGGTCCGTTCTGGAATTATGTAACTATGACAACAGACAGCAACACAGTAAAAACTATGCTGAAAATCGATTAGAACGGTTCACCGTTTGATCACTTGGTCAATGAACGGCTAATTATTTTACTGCCTACTAACTATTTCGACATTTACATCAAAAGAACTAAGCGCAAAACGACAAGATATTTATCTTGGATTTGTGATGGCCTGAGTATATAAATGGGCCTGGTCGTGAATCGGCCGTCCTCACCAATCAAGTAGGAAGTGGACTCGGATGTAAGTAGCTAGTTGAATATAAGAAATGCAAACCAACGTAAATTTAATATCCGCATAAGATGTGGTCTGACCACCAGTATTTAAAGACTACTGAGAGTAAATAGTAACTAATGAGAGAAATTAATGTCGTTTAGAGAGACCACTACTTGTAAGCATCATGACCTTGAAAAAGGCGGCAGTCTATTGCCACGTAAGCGCGACTCATATCGGGAATGCGATTTATCAATTTCATTTATTGCGCGTCATTAGGGCATCAACATTGCCTACGAGCTGCATTCTATACTGTAATTACCTGTAATTATTATACTCTGCAATTACCTGATATAATTTGATATTTACAATAGTATGTACTCGTTAGTCGATTTCTCGGTTTCGCCTGTCCGGAAAAGCAGAGTTGATATAGCACGTGTTCAATATGGTCATTTAAAATATAAGATAAAAGTTATATAAAATAGAAGAGGTAGATGTATGGATACTTAAAATAAGAACGCAATATTTTGTAAAAATCGGTAAATATTGTTTACGAGCAAGGTAGCAAACAAGAAAAAGATGTCATTGCACTTATTTGCATTGATAAACATTTTACAGTAAGACGGTCACAATTCTCTAATAGCTTAACGCCAACCGGTAAGAAAGATCGTTTTACATGCTTTTGCATTTTTTTTAGAAAGATGTCAAACTAGGCGCCTATAATGGCGTTAATATATATTTATATACTGAGAGCTCTGTGTGGTATTTAACAAGGCTCTTCCAGTCACTGCTTAGAGTGTCGGTATTGCTGGAGCAACTGTTGTTGTAATCACATTAGTCAACATCATATATGGCCATACAGGATGCGACGTTTGCATGCCACAGGAGGTAGCGCCTATGACGTTGCCGCCATGCAGCGACCGGCGCAGGCCCATGTGCCTGTGTTAGCTAGCTGCTAATGGGGGAACAAGTTGAGCACAAACGGAAATGCGACCCCCTGACAGACGCCAGCAGAGGGCTGACTCTCGCCTTGGAGGAGGCGGAAGGTTCGTTCCGGAAACGCAAAACCATGAGTGATGACTACGTCCGTCCCTCTCATCCTGACGTGGTAAGCTTGTCCGCGCGCCATGCATATACTATGGCTCAAAGAAAATGTCCAAAGCTAATAATAACACAGCGTGCAGAGAGACTCGTCTTTGGCTTTTTCTCTCTCTCACGCTCTCGCGGTGCAAAAGCTGTGGAAACTATTATTCCGTAGCTAAATAGTATGAACGTGCGTACCGTGCAGAACAGAACCGTGATAAAAATTAGGTGGTACATTCATATTGTCACTATCTTCTGTACATACATACGGTATCCGGTGATATGGCGCGTCTGCGGTCATTTGTGGAATAGATGAGTACCACTGGATTTTTGAAGAGAGTTAATATAATTTAGAGTTTAACGCATGGTAAGATGCCGCTGCGGGGGACCAACTAGCAACAAAAGAATCTGGTGGATGCCACGGTAACGTGCCGTGGTAATGCATTTGCCGTCCGGTCAAAGCCCGCTTTGGGATTTCGTTACGCTCTGCTGCTCTCTAAAAAAGGCTTGAAATTTCCAAACTTCAAATTTCAAGTTTAAAATGGAAAAGAATTAGCGGAATTGAGTCAGCGTTAAGTTTGGTCAGTGTTACTTGTTGAAAATGTTTATGTCAACTGGCTCCTTCCCTGTAAAAAAGTAATTCACCGTATTCTGACATTAGATGAACGTATCATGGGTTCTCGATCAAGAACAACCTGCGTAAACATTTAAAACCCTAAGAGAATTTCGTCTTACGTTACACGCTGTGTTTCTCAGGTTACTTGCCTGTGAAAGCTCGATACAGGTTCAAATTACCAGGATTAGCGCTTTTCAGAGGTTCTAGGTCCAGAACAACATTGGCCAACCATTAGTAACATTTTTATAGGAAGATTAAGGGAAATAAAAAGAATCCGTTTGAATTTAAATTAGCGTGTCTGCTATTGGGCTCCTGATTGACAGAGTGCCCAGAGTCTGCAAGAGCCCAAGGTCACTTTCTTTTTTCTTAGACCTTCAAAACTGTCATCCTTCAGCCACTCTGTCTTCAGTTCAAAATAATGGAGTGGTTTAGTACAAAAATGCGGTAGAGTGCTCTACAATGAATATAACAAAACTTCTAAAGCCAAGCGAATTGGAAGACGCCGAGGTCTAGCTTGTTCAACTACCGGTAGCCGAAAAGGGGAAATATAATAATAAAATTATGGACAGAACGCCAACGAAAGTGTTTAGCTTCGTAAGGATCAGGGCGGAAGTGAATGAAGAGCCTTAACTGGGTGGAGTCACCAACAAAAATGGACAAATATATATTATAGGCCCCGTCAACACCTCCATATTGGCCCGCAGCTGATAGGCATCCACTAACATGAGCGCATGCAGAAAATCTATTACTACAACCTTCAGATATCCCCCTGTAATTTGACACATGTATGTTGCAAAAATGGGACCTCAACGGTTAGTAAGTCTAGAAATTAAGCTTTATCGCATACAAACAAGCACAAGAACGGCAAGGGGTATTCATATATGAAATTTATTTTACTGAGTACTGATCCATCAACTTTTAAGAAATCTGTTCGTACGACGGAAGATTCGGCTTCGAAATATTTGCTTTTTGATTATTTTTTTAAAATGGTGCTCTATCGCAACTATAGAGTTGCGTCGATACATTATTCAAAATGTAGTTTGCTGCCACTTACAGCAACATTGAATACTCATTGATATATTGGCAAACAGGCTGGCAAAAATAGTTAAAAATTAAAATATCTGTATATGTACCGATGAGTGTTCTAGTTCCATAAACCTGTTGTATATCGAGTGTCTTGTGTGATGAGTGACTCATTTTTAGTCGAACGCACACCATACTTACAACAGCAGAATGTTTACAACCAAAAAATGGAAAAAACAAAACTCAACTCTTCGTGCGAATTACTTTAAACACCCGATATAAAACACTTCGGCGAAGTCAGTTATCCGGCGTGTACACAAAAATTATCCTATCTAATACTAGTAAGACTAACCTATGTTTGCTACTATTTTAGCATAAGATAATTCCGCCCAGAATTGTTAAGTACTTTCTCACTGAATCCAGGTAGCAGGCAAAAACTACTAGAACCATTTCCAGTTGAAACCTCATGCGCGCCATAAACTTCACTTTCAAAAATAAATGAAAATTCCACGTACCTGATTCAAGTTACTTCCGCAGCAGAAGCAGATAGCACAGTTTAAGGGTCTGAAGGAAAATGCATCGTGACAAAGATTCCCTGTGGAAATACCACCTGCCACTTGCACTCTTTTCTTGACAGTAAAACATTCAAGGCAGTTGGTGCTAAAAAAAAACTACATAACACGTCTTTTACAGGTGAATGAGATTTCGTATTGATATAATCTTGAACTCAAACCATGATATTTTGTGGAAAAGGTTTTGCCTATCTTCTTCCGCTAATGGCTGAAGTATAGCTACAAGCTAGCTAGAAAATACGTATTATCTGTCCACAAATATATCAGGTTAGCCTCTAAATATGCGCGTGCATTGACGAAACCATGCGAACTGTTATGTGCGCCCACAAGCGCATTGCGATGGCGCATTGTAGGTATTGCTTCAGCTCAATCAATTCTCCTCTACGAAGCGCTTCTCGCAAGGCAGCAACAGTTGGTCAGCAGAGCCGAGTGTTAGAAAGGCAGCGCTCCGCCGCCAACAGCAGATGTGGTGCCGGACTCTAGCAGTTCGGCCAAGTTGAACGACGATGCCCTGCGGCGAAGGGAGAACGGGGCAAACTAAATCATTTCGAGGCGGTGCCTTCCTTGGGCCGAAGGCACACAACTTCAACACGATGTAGTTGGCTACAACGCTGTCGCTGTTGGACTTCTCAAACACCGTCTATTGCAAACGGTGACACTTGCCCTCCTTAATATGAAAATACTATTAATTAGTTAAAAATGCCTTATATCGTTTATCGAAGAATTTTGATTCGCGCTAATTATGGACTTGTGGCTAACCTTGGCCACTACAAGGAAATTTGGTGAGAAAAACAACTCTTACTATCGAATTTATTTATACGCATGGTGGTTTTGGTAAAGACTACACATTGATTTCGCTGGATACCCAAAGTACTATGCATGTCTGTGCGTGTGTGGATGCGTGTCTGTTTATTGTGACGGTGCGTGGTCGATACGAATAAATTGACGTCCTCTGTAAGCAGCGACTCTAGTGTCTATATTTGCATCACTTTTTTACGTTTTCCCTTATTTCGGCTTTATAGAAGTATTGATGTACTTTATGACAATAGGAGAATACTACAGGTAAAGCCTTGAAGACCTTCCGGAACGCTACTAATCACAAACGCCGGAATCCGCTCAGCTGTACTAGATGTAGTATTAGAAAAAAAAGAGCTCGAACCACCTGACATTCAGGCATAGAGAAAAATAATGTAGAGCAGTACTGAAGAAGATATCAGGCCATAACAAGCGACATTTTACCTGCCGTAGACTGTGACGACTTCTCAACGACAGCACGCGTTACAGATTTAGCTTTTACTTCAAATCGAATTGTTCAGGCGAGATCCATAACCTTATCAAGCTGTAATACAGCCTGTTTAATGGTTTTTGAGCACGCAAGGATAACACATGAATTAGTTGACCCTTGTCTCCCTTTATTCTGTGTAAATCCTGCTGGTGACGCATACTTCTTGTATGCATAGCATTTTATGTACTCAAAGATCTTGGGGGTAAAGATCGATATTGGAGGAAAGCTTCAGAGTAACCTTTACGATGCGTTGGCATCACGCCACGGCGAGATGTAACAAAACGATTGAAGCGATACACTGTGAACGACACTGGTCGCACTCTGTCCACAAATATACGCAAACAAGAACGCACACGTAGACACATATACGTACACATACGGCGCGGTCTATCTCGATCAATTTCACGCACTTGTGAGTTTTGTGTGCGCAGTTCACCTTTGCAAAAATTAACCAGCACTCAGGTCACTGCAAAAACTATCCAAGAGCAACGAGTCTCAGTGATGCACGCCACGCAGCTCCGAGTTGATGGCCTTGTAATGGAATTCATACATAGGGAACACATAACGCTACTTAACGCCTATAGCATCACCAAACGAAAGTCACTGAATCTGATCACACTATGGCTAGAATGTTTTAGCATACGGTCATACGATAACATAGCACAATAATATCACTACTACAATGGTATATGCTGAGTGAAAGATGTCCGCAAGCAGCTGCTATTCAAAAGAACTGCCGCGTAGTGGTGGTTAGTAGTATAACATTTTTTAGATATTTTATAGTCCTAATGGGACATCACACTCAAGTGCCGCAATGACAATCGGATTGTATTACGCGAAATAAATAATTACCTACAGCTAATTTTATACTTTTATAAATGAAGAGCGAGACACGTAGATTACGTATTCACACCGCGTGCATGATATGTACAAACAAGAGGAAAGTGACCAGGTCAGAAAATATCACAGTATTCGTCTAAAAAATATGTCAAATACAAACGCATGAACCACTGCCTACTCATGCCGGATCTTGCAACGAGAAACTTCTTGTTTCTAGCTGCGCGACAGACATTCGTCATGAGGTCCGCTGAAAACACAATGAGCACTAAAATGTCTTTCTATAATGAGTTCTTACCTCAGAATTTCTTAGTCTCTCAGGGAAGGTGGACAAGTCGGAGGCACAAAAGGTGCTCTGAGCGCATCGCTAAAAGACTAATTTGCCACAAACTCTCGCCTTCATGCTTACTAGCTAGAGTAGCAAAAGCGGCGGACAGAATAACATGTCAAAGCGGACCTAGTTTCCGGGATCTCCATCATACCCTAATCACGTGTAATTTTCTCATCTTTTCTACCGGAGACTGCATCTAGCCTACAAGTCACGTAAACTCATTCTATCCGAGTAAAGATTCATCATTGGGGAACAGTCAGCTGACCACTAGGTAGCGGAAAACGGATAAGCTGTTCGTTAAATACATTCTTTCATTTAGTAAGGGCTAAAACGGTCACGAACATATAAACTGACGAGCTTGTGCGCCCTTTCCTTTGGGCCTGCCTATGCTTCGAGCGTTGCTCAAGCAAGGTCGATTCGTACATCTTACGCAAGCGCCGCCTTTCCGTGCGATAATCGGTAACTAGTCTACGTCTGTTGTTATCATCCTTTGTGTTTCGTTGAGCATAGTTTATTTTCGCCCTGGTCCTAATAAAAATCGTGTAAGCACTAATTTTATCAAGACGCTACCCATTAACGGCTTTCTGGAGCGGTACTCATACAGAAACACCGATGACAGCGTTACCCGTTTGCTTACACCATGTCTGCGCCTGTTTTAACATCGTATTCATACCGGCGCCACCTTATGATCGACGCTGGTAAAAAGATCCGACTCGAAGACGCGGTGATAAAACAAATATTCGGATCCAGATGAAAAAAGCACTGTGTGAATTGCTTCCGTGAAATGTTTCGTTCTGTCCTGTTCCTTTAACAAGCTTTCGTATAACAGAGGTCACGAATTGAAAAACCCCGCAGGCACGAACTAACATTGATCTCTTATCTTATCACATTTGGAATATCTAATTTGATCAAAACATACATATACGTATGTCCAAAGGTAATGCAAATATCAGCTTGGTAGAGCTCTCAGGTCAGGCGGTTTTCGCATTGGGTCATTGCCATTGGCACCGACATGGCCCATGGTTGTTAAGGCAACTCGGACCCGTGACAAATGGCGCAATTAAGAAAATGATGGGAGCAGGCGAAAATAGCCTGTGTAGAAACAATAACAGCTAGCATAATCCACACTGTCCTTGTCGAAACCTATAGTTTCTTTTGCTTTTTGAGACGCCCGGAACTCGTGTTTTTTCGTTTCAGAACAAAGCCGGTTCATCTAGTGTATACAATCGCATTGTGTGGCGATGCGCTTCTTCCACTTCAGTAACGACCGAATAGCTACGCGGCTCGTAAGATCAATCTATCGCTTTCGAAAAAAAATGCCAACATTTACAGCGTCGGTAGATTCCAACAGAGTAAATGCCAACGCCGGTCAGGGACTTTTCCGCTGATTCTAATTGTTATAGATGCGCCCGCCATATGCGTACTCCGCCATATGTCGACATCCGTATACCCCACGGTCGGCAAGCGTCGTTTTTCAGCTAAAGTTTTCGCACGACTAAAAAAACACGGAACGGCTTTACACTCAATTGGCTACCACTTTTTTCATAGGAGAACGTCGGTCAAAATTAAGGCGCGGCGGTCCGACAGCGAAGAGGTTAACGTTTTTTCTCTTCCTCGGATAAATAGAAAACGCAAAAATCTGACAATTAACTCGCTTCTGCTGCTCTCTCACTCTCCCGAAGAAACCTTGTTATTTTTGCATCAATAGTTTCGCTCTGTTGGCTGTTGAGTAACGGCTGCCACCAATGCTGTTGTCGAAGCGCAACGTGCGTTATAGTAGTAGCGGTACGAACTGCGAATACACAATTAAGACCGCAATAGGCCTGCCTGTGTTATCGGATTTAACAAAGCTGCACTTTCAGGGTTGTCAGTTTTCGCGCGTTCACACGCTGTCAACGAGCCTTTGATCGGAAGGAATTGCCTTTCAAGATAGCTCTAGAGACGACAGCCGTGCACTGGACCTACCGTTTAGGTGAACCAAATAAGCACGCTCGAGTACTAACAAAATCCGCAACGATGCTGCAACGCATCTCCACCCAAATAGCGAAGACGGTGATGGTGGCCCTTAACGGTTTTTTCCTGCTGTGCGGAATCGCCGTTGTAACGTTGGGGTTCGTCGACATCCGGAATAGCCGTTCAATCAAGCAGGTTATCGAAGGATTCTCCGGAACTAATGCGGCGATTATTGCTGTCGGCGCGCTTATCTGCATCATATCGTTCATGGGATGCTGCGGCTCCCTGACGGAAGATACGTGCATGCTGACGTCGTACAAGGTTTTCATGATCATCATTTTGATAACGCAAATTTCTGTGGGGATAATTCTGTTCGTCAAGCGATGGGAACTTGAGACTATTGTCGCCAGCGGGGCGCGACAGACTATACGCTATACAGACCAGCATATGGTCAACCATGCCTGGGACGAAATTCAGATACGGTTTTCGTGCTGTGGCGCTGATTCGCCGCTCGACTATCTAACTATGGGTCGCGGTTATCCGTCGTCATGCTGCAAGTTGCCACTGAACAAGGCGTGCGATCCATTCACCAGCGGATTCAACAGTCGCGGCTGTATTCCGCAACTGACGAAGTTTTTGAAACAAAAGTATTTCGCGCTCGGCATAGCCGTACTCGTCGTGACCATGATCGAAATTATTGGAATCTTGTATGCGGCATGTTTAAAAAACGCCATCGAAGATGACGAGCTGTCAACCAGTAGCGTGATGTGAAGTAGAATAGATAGAGGTGTATAGTTTTGTTTGGTGACTTATCCGTTAGTCCTCCTTGGTTGAGGATTCGATGTTGTATCGCGCCAGTGATGGGCAACTCGTCGTGGTCTGAAACCGCACGTGTGACCGTAGAATCAGTGCCAAATGAGCACGGTCTCTGCCCATAGGCGATTGACTTCGATGACTATGAAAGGACGTTTTTTGATTCGTATGCGAACAAATAAGATATTAAAAGACGATTGTGTATGCGTGTTAACAGCCCGCGCCTGTATCTTGTACGCGTATGTAATGGTTATTAGATTTCGTCATGGCTGATGAATACGAAGCATATTTGACTATATAGTGTTAGCTAGTTTTCATTTAATCGTCAAGTATGCATGCAGCTGAAATGACCTTATAAGTAAATGTCTGTCGAATAGAAACGTCCTTATTCTTAGGCGATGCAATACTACAGCAAATTACATTTTAAATCTAGTGCGAAGATATGATAAGTTGACTTGCAACCATAAACAATCTAACATGTGACTCTTCTTGCATGTGGCGTTCTCCTTTTGCTGTAGATAATGTGCCGCTGCCTAAAGCGGATGGCACTCCTGCCTTGTTTCATGTACATAAGAACAATCATTGACACGTGTTCTCTTGCTCTACATTCGATTATTTGAGCTGCGGTGATGTTTGCTAGTCCACTCTCAAAAATTAAATAGGCGGCAGTAGAGAAGAAAGCGCTCAACCGCTGTGAATTCAGGCTATCTATTTTGCCACGGCACACTATGATACTACAAAGTACCTACTACCATAATCGATGAAAATAAATTACATTTTTGGGGATCCGCCCTGTCTTACAATCAGATGAGTTAACGATTAACTGTACCCATTGGAATACCTCCGATGTAACTCTTTGGAAGAGCTCCTGTAGGCGTGTGCATTGCTGATGTCCGTTGGCACCCGAAAATAGGTTGGGAAACATGAACATGAGAAAGTCTTAGTACATGTTTGCAGGGTGACGGCTGTAGATTTTGATTAATGAAACCGTTTCCGGATCCAAACGCTCCAGCGGTTTTGGATCCGGAAACTGCATCCGAGACCTTTAATCAACCATCAACTGCCGCTGTGGGTAGAGATGGACGCTCCCAACGGTGTGAGTCAGGAAAAAAGCAATCTCGTCTTGAACTGCGAAAAACCCGAAGACTAACAACGCCTTAACCGGCAAAGGAGCTACAGGTTCTCCAAGAAAAGGGGGGCAAGCTGGTGTTGAAACGCGTTCGGCTAGCCTGACTACTACTAAAGTTGCAGATTCCGGTCAAGCTTGGACTGACGCAGCGAGTAGAAGCACGATCCGGAGAACTGAGAGGATAAGCCGAAATGCGACATCTATCAGGGCTAAATGAAAACAAATTGCCGGTCGACGGTGCAATGAACGCTGTGTGTTACGTCCCATGAAACCCGTGAGCAGTGTCCTGAGTTAACAAACCTAAGTTAAAATCCGAACTACATCATGTGTGAACGGGTAGCGTTAATGACGCAAGGAACATCATGACGTTTTTTAGTCACTTGAGTATTCCGCTGATCTCCAAATGCTGTGTGTCAGGAGGAGGCAGGAGGTACGCAGAGGCTTGCGGCCTTTGTGTGCAAGGGGATCGGAACTTGGTTGAGGAATAGGTTCATCGCGGTAAAGAAGGAAGCTTAAGACTCGTGTCTGTAAAGAGCTTTATATATTTCCGATTGGTAACGCTCAATAAATGCTTTTTTAAACGAATCCGTTTCTGGGGCCTGGCACCAGCAAAGCTACTTCTAAATCTCTCAACTATACGTCAAAAAAGTTATTCTGTTTATTTATATGCCTGACATATATTTTAATTGGAACCGCTACGCACTTGAATGATAGACCAGTAACGTATTTTAAGTTTATTGTAGCCTTTTTGTTACCGTACTGACGCCGTTTTCATGACGAACATTAGTTCGTCCAACAGCTATTCTCCTAATTGCCTGAGAAGGTTTGAAACATTTTTCTACAGTGAAGTATCCAGGTTGTTGTTAATGTGCTGTAGGCGGACAACGACCTGCATATAGCAAGTTCCGTTCTTTCTTTTCAGCAGAACCCGCGTTCCGTCGTGTAGGTCTGTCATGGAACCAAGCTAAATAGGCCGGTTGATTTCGAATCCTAAAAAAAGACCGATAATGGAAGAAACGTATTTTTGAAATAAAAGGCTGAGGCTCATGCTTTGCTAAGCATAAGCATTTTGAATGTTATTAGTGGTGCCTTATGGAAGGACTGTTAAAAGCTTACGCTGCCATACTTAACTGAACAGTTTTGAATAGCTGGTAAACGATGAGCCCGTGCTTCATATCATGTACTCTTATCGGACAGTATCGGCATTCAGCGTTCGGCAAAAATGCCAAATGTCAAGACACTTAGTCAGTCGAAGATCTGCCATGCCTTATTTCGCCGGACAATTAAGCCGTTTTGAGAGATTTACCATTCCGATACAATAATATGAAGAAACGGTACTGCTTTCACCTCTGCATGTCAATGGCACACCACCTGCTTGTGACGTTCTACTGATGTCAAACATGTCCTCTGAGTGAGACATCTCTGTCGACCGAGCGACCCTTTGGGCTCGCATCAACATCCCCTCCTGTCAATCTAAAACAACGAAAAATCATCGCCACCCGTTCGAACAAAGAAAATACCTCACAGACCGACCGTACGCTCACCAAGCTCTCTTGAACCTCAAAATTTTATATATATATATATATATATATATATATATAGAGGAAAAGCCAGTTGTAGTAGTAGTAGTGATAGTAGTTCTACTTTGCCGCCTAGAATGGCAAAACAAACGGCTGTCACCTCCAGGCTGAGAGTGAATCAGATTGGCTGGAAGTAGACGGCTTGAGACAGTTTTCCCCTCTACTAACGCTTGTTGTTATTATCGTTTATGTAGTTATTATTATAGAAGGAAAAAACATTATACGGCCTATTTTGTCGTTTTTCCCTCGAGCTGTTATCACTGGAGTACTAACAAACACCTTTGGCGCCTCCGGCGAATCTGCCAACTTTGCTTGTATTCTGCTGGAAGCACAGCACAGATCAGTGTTAGACCTCAGAAGTTGCCTGGCATCAAATGTTTTCGACCTGCACGAAATGCAGAAGAGACATTTTGCGAAAGGCATCTAGGTTGCGAATTGGGCAGCTCACTCGTTTTCTACGATTTATCAGACGGTTGACAGGTGTAAGCTGCACATTTCCCGGAAGGGGAACCACACTTATTTACAGGCCCATACAGTTCTCCTGCTCAATGTCCACTGTATTTAGCATTCAACTGTCATCATCGGCGTCAACGCCGTGCCGATGGAACTTCTTTTCGGCAATATTCTTCGCTGGCTCGTATCGCCCCTCCGCGCCGGCACCGGTTGCCAGAGCAGACGCAGTCAACGAGGGGCTAGCAGGGGGCTACAGATGGACTGCAATGAACAGGCAACAGAGATCAATTGCGGTGGTTCACGTCGATGTTATCTCTTCCAGCTGGCTCGTTTGCTCGGAGCCGCCTGTGAAGACGCGACGTGTGGGAATCCGGCTATTTCCCCAAAGATCCTTCTGAGCTTTGTTCCCGCTCGAATGTTCTCGCCTCTTTCCCCCACCCGCCCAGCCTCTTGTGTGCCACTCATGCTCTCTCCCAAATGAACAGGAACTACTGGCGCAACCGCCACGCCAAGTACCGGCGTAAGCTCATCTCGCGGGGGTTGCGTGGCCCGCGCTAGCGACCACCCCACCCCAGCCGTTCTTCTCTTCTTGCCTTCCTTTACTTTTCAAAGTTCCTTTCTCTCCCGTCGTTACCCTTCGGGGGTGATTCCACCTAATACTGCTATCGCTGTTGCGTCATATTTATTGCAGCTGCGATATGATGAAGTCTCACGCGTGTAGCGCCGTCTGCTTATCATCCTGTTGGGAATTACCTCCGCTACGCTTGCCTCTTGCTCATCCTTTATCTAGATTAGCTTGGTACCACGGCAACTGCTGCGTCTGTTAGCTGAGTAGGAACCATTGGTTGCTTTCGGGCGAGACGCAAGTGGAAAAACCTCTTGATCATACCGACGATTCGTTCTCCTAATTGAGGACTGCTCGCACTGTTGGCCGTACATCGTGAGCAACAGACCCCCATTTGTTAGCAGCTTGACCGATATCCACAAGTGAACTAGGTTCAACCTGTGACCCACGTCTAACGAGCGCGCAAAATAATTCGTAAAGCAAGCGGAAGGTTGACACAGTCGCTTGTCTGCGAATACGATCAGGTTGTTGCCGGTTTGTGCGCCGTTGAAGGACAAAGGAGAGATTCATGATACCTTTCGAACCGTTGGGGTTCAACCATCGCTTTAAGCTTTGCTTCCGTAAACCTATGATGACTGATGTAATGCAAGCTTGTTGGCCGTATGCCGGAGTTGGTCCCTGTATAGGTACATGTATATATTTACGAAACACCTTCAATAAACGTGATAGCGGAGGGGGCTTAGGCGAAGGGGAACGTACACACAGGTGAATCACATGTGTAAGCGGTTTTTTGTGGTTCGTTGCGGGAAGCTAAGCGCCTTAAGCATGGCTTTGTTTATAGTAAATGCGTAGAACACACCGAGGCTGCATAACAGAGCCTTGCTTCTATTTACCTTCAATTACTCCCACCAGTATGATAATGTGAGATATATCCTGTGCTTTCTGACCAAAAGTGGCTTACGTACCGTATTTTTTCAAATGAAAGGTGCTTGTGGAGCAACATTACTAAAAAGTATGTAATCCAGAGTAGGGCACACACAAAAGTTAGTAAGGCAAGTTTAGTAATAGTAAATGCAAAGATTACGGTCGGCACAGCTTCCATACACAACGCTTTTCGCATAGAGACTCACGCCCGTTCCATATACTTTCGACGCACATTTACCTCGATCCATACCAATTCCTATCCGTCGACGGCACAGGCTTGTCGGGTTCATTATCTACTTCGCTGAAGATAAGAGACTTGTTGCGTCCACTGTTATTATTGTCGCCACTACTACTATTATAATGGTGACTAACGTATCTGCCTGGTGTAGGAAGTCCGTTGAAGGTACACTCCATCCATTTCAATCTCGTTAGCGACTCGTTGGCCCCCCGCCACTCGTATTTTGTCGCGTACTTCTCGTGTTGTGGTTGACGCCATTGCAAAATCAGCTGCGTACTGCACCCGGTCATGTTGGGTTGCGCCTACCTAAATGCAGACCTTCCCCTTGTCAGCGACATCTGCGACACGCGTTTGGCTCGGGTCTCTGACCCAGAACTGCTTCAGGTCTACTCGGGGAGGTCTGCTCGACTTGTACGGGCGTCCCGTCTGACAGACCATCACATACCAGCTCGCCACCCGCGTCTATGAGTGGTGACACCCGGAGAAGCTTACGCAAGGTGCTGTCGCCGGCTAGGCAAGTTTTGTAAGCCTAGAGGTAATTGCAATGGAACATAATCGAATCGTACTTAAGATGAAAAAAAGTATTGCAGTTGCCATAATCACTCAGTACCAGGCGTTTATAGGCGACAAAAACATGGCTGAATGGCTCGTTCTAGGATTAATGATAGCCGTTGATATGCCTCGGGCTTATTAGATTTTTGGTCAAGTTCGAAAACTAACCCATAACCTGGAATAGTAGCTCAAATAAACCTCGATGCAACATATGGCAGGATACAATAGTGACAGAAGTTTTAATAATTTTTTCGTTGGTGTTGAATACGCTTGCAATGCGACCATTAGTGTAAAACATTCACGATTCGTTACCATTAATCAACCGTAAGGCATACGCGATAATCTAGGTAGTGTTTTGGATTCTGCATTTCTTTGTTGAACGACCTTGTATTTGTCCGGCTTCTTCAATTCTATTAGTTCTCTATTAAAAGCTTACCTTCTGGCCATAATACTGGCAGGCCACATCCTTAACTTTAACACCGGAACACTGAGATTAGGCAGTTTAAAATGACCGGGCATGTGGGCGTACGTAGCAAACCGCAAAAAGGCAGGTCGGCTTTTGCTCAACCAACAGGCGGTTGTTAGTTATGCACCCATTGCGCGGTCGGGCACGACTATGAATTTGGTGCACTGTTTTATGAGTCTAGCTGCATTTACTATGGGGTGCAGTGATGAACTCGGTCGGTTCCAGTGTTGGGAAGCTTCAGCCAGAGCATTGCAAACAGGCAGAAGTGTTTTTCAGAAGCATTGTCTTTGCTACTATTGTCTAGGATGGAAGACCAGAGATATATACAGCGGAAACATTTAATTTTTGCGCATGAAACTGTGGCCAATTGAAAGTGCTCTTAACGTGTGAGGCAAAAACTTAAGCAGCTAAACCATATGTATAATTAAGGAGCACTCTGCGTCACATTGTTTGTACAGCGTTTTGAGCAGTTAGGCCGTTAGTCCGTATCTGTTCTTGACCGTGGAAGTTGGTTGTTGGTTTCGCATCGAAAAACGTAGAAGCTTTAAGTTTCAATGTCATTTAAAATCCTCTTCGCGTGTAGGATATCAACTCCATTAGTTCTCTTTCGGATCTAAGGTTCTTCATATCTCTATCATGTCTTGACAGGTCTAATTATTGCACGTTATTTGCGTTTCTTATATTCATCTATCTAAGGTTCCAAAAGTATAAACTATGAAACAAAACTTCGAAGAATAACCGTTAATATTTTGATGATAAATGCACATTTATTTAGCTTATAATGACGACTGCTATTTTCTCTGTTGGGCCTGTTTGTATTGTCGACATTTCGCTAGCTAATAATAAGCCAGGCTTTCAGCGCCGGCAGGAATATATTCATTACAAATCGCTAAACTATCATGCCGTCTTAAAAAAACAAAAAGTAAAACCGAGTCAGCGACGCAGATCTACGGCAGCAGACGATCTCACCAATCTTCAGAAGTGGAATGGCTTACTCGTTTAGCGATATTCGTGACAATCGTATTCAAGTTTCATCCGAAGTTAGATATTATTTACAGTTCGAATAGTACGAATAGCACGAAGTGCCAACAATTTCCCATAAAAGTATTAATCGCCGGGATATCGTCGGGCTGCGCCATTTTTCTTAGCACATTTAAAGGGGTAGCAAAAAAACTGCCATCATACATGTTGCCTAAACATCTTCAGCAATAGACATCACCCCCAGATTACCAGCGGGCACTATCGACGAATCATCAAATTCAATTGGTCTTGACCGGGTGTGCTCCGTACCGTCGCTGTGTGCAGGCGTTGGTGACGCCTGATTTAAAATGTCGCGTCGTAGCCTACACTGCTTCTCCGAGACAGCGAAAGGCTTGTTCACCCTTGCGTCTCCGTCGACTAACTCCACGCCACGTTTGTCGTTCTTGCTTCGTTCACTTTGTTGTAAAAATCGCTTCATCTCTCTTCCTCCCTGTCTCACTCCTGCGTTCTCACCGCCTTTCGCGCTGGTTTTCTGCCACTCGGCCAAGTTGTCCCCAGTCATCCGAGAGCGCGTCTTTCCAATGGTCCATTGTAGTCGCTATGCTCATTGGAGCGAATTCGACAACGCGAACGTTTTTACCCCATTCGTATCGTGGGAAGCGTACCCCCTCTCAGACCCACCGCCTTCTCCTCCTGTACATACACGTATCGGTGAAGACTGTGAGGGGTATGGGTTATGGCGGACTTGGCTTGACTCGGCTGAGCTTCCTTTCGAGCATTGCTTGGCCGCCGTCGGCAACCGAAGGGCACTTCCGTTCATTGCCGTGGACGAATTCGGCTTTTCTGCTTCGGCCTCTACTTCTGCCGCCACCGCTTTTCTCCTTCCTCCTTCTTCTCTCGCTTTCCCTCACTACGTTTCGTCTGTGTCGAGCAGTCGAGCAGCGAACCAGGCCGGTTGCTTTTTCCGCATCCTCAGAATGGCTATACTTTCTAGTGAGTCAAAGATGGAAAAGCGGGAGAGGGACAAGTGAACCAATGGAAGGTCGACAGCGAAGTACTCGTTGCGCTCCTCGCAACGTACTACATCTCCCTGTAGGGACCACGCCTGATTCTGCATTGCTGTCCACTCTTGGGCAAACATTCTTTTCACTGTTGCTGGGCCACTTTCTTGGAAAGCAGAACGGAACGAAAAAGAACACCGCGGAAGCTTAACAGATGCCAAGAATGGTTGTAGACCCGACAACTTCGTGGCGCTTTGTAAAGTTATAGAAAGCCGTGCTTAACGCTTAAGTGTGAAAGACGGCACACCTAAGCATCCAGTGAGTTATGCCGACTGGACGAGATAATTGACTGATTCCTAGTTAAAAAAAGAGGTTTTTTTTATCCACCGGCATGGTATGCTTTTACAAGATTTTGAAACGCTGTATGCATCGCGCAAATCGTGCACGTTCCCGTGCAGCGACAGTAAGTTTTGAAGGTATAACCTATAAAATTTTGCTGCCATTGGCAAGAAGGGCGGGCCGTCTACGGCTTAGAAACCAAGCTTCGAATTAGTACGCATGCCCCTCGACATTGCCTAAAGCATTATTGGGAATGCACTTCAATTTTCAGCAACATTCCCTTTACGCTTCAATCAAGGGAGTTGAGGAGTTCGAAAATTGTGTTGGAGAACGAAACAATAGCTGGTGATGCATATATTAATTAGGCTGCGATATATATACACATAGCCTCACCTGCAAGATAGAAGGGCAGCTTAAGCTCACCTCTTAAGCAACCGATAATAACCACCATTACGATGCTATCCTAACGACAATCAACCTATAATCAACTATGTTTTGAAAAATTAGCACGCTTTACATAAAAATTTCTACATAATGGTTAGGGTAGCAAGCAGGATCTGGTCCCTTTGTTGGAGTCGAAGCCCCGCGTGACCTCGTCTTTCAGTCATGATTTTCATGCAATACTACGTAGCCAATCCACGAATAGGGCTTGACACCCAGAGTCATCTAAGCCAGCTTATCCGGTAAGAGCTTATTGTGTGCACAAGGGCTTACAACTACGAATTTCCTTCACTGCCCCAGAGAAGCCCTCAGGGGGAACGGCAACAGGAGATCAAGAGCATGGTTAACATTGGTCGTGCCGTGAGTACCGTGGTCTTATGATGTATTCAGCAATACTTAGTTTTGCGTGAACATACCACATGCCGTGTAAGTCGATCTCCCCGGCCAAACGTCCTCTCCAAACGTCATTTGTAAGCGGTTCGCTACGATGCAGCAAACTTGCCTCGATTGTTCCGTGTAACAGTTAAGGCTGTTTCCCTGAACTTTTTGTTCCATTCTTGTGAGCTCAAAGCAGAAGTGTATGCATTTAATTATGAACGGATTCGGCTGAACTGACAGTCAGTCAGAAATGGTAAACCAAACCATCGTCAGGAAGAGCATGACAAAGGAAAAATCTTTAAAACACAGCTTTGCCACATTTGTCTGTAAAAAGCGGTATTTAAATATGAACGACAGCACCCTTAAGTCAGTATAACAATGAAAGAAACAAGAATGACGAGGGGCTATTTTTTCCATTAATTGTGGTACGGGTTACGAATTTTCGGGGAATGTAAAAGATATCATATGAGGCTTCAATACGTAAATTTATCTAGTATGAAGCGAAATGCATAACCCGAACCAGCCATTGCTCAGCGACTTTTTCACTTTTGCCCAAAGTTTCAGGTCGTAGAGTTATATTAAGCTAAAAAGCAAGTTTTCTTAATGAATTAAAAAAATCCCCGCTGTTTTTTCAAGAAGAGATTCAAACAGTTCGTGCTGTTTTTCATAGACGCAGCTGCAAGCTGACTGGCTCAAAGAATGATTTTAGACTGCACAACCGCGACACCATCTAGCACCTGTATCGTAAATTTTTATGGTAGGACTTTTTTTATAGTATTGCCTCTCGTAAACGGGCTTGCAAACTCAATTCTAGGTAGGTTTGAATCTTATACATGTTTAGTTCTGTCAGAATGTGTGATACAATGGGACGGTCAACATGAATAATACAAAATGGATGAGAAAACGATAAATGTTTAGTGCATTAGTTAGTGATTTACCTCTATCTCAAGTGTACTCTGCATGTGAATTTAAGGCATAGCTAGGCCAAATAAATCACACGTAGCCAGTATATGAGGTAGCGAAACAAATCAGGTTCATTACCAACAAACAACACTACGACACTTTTGTATAATATCGTAATGTTTCCTTCATTTATACGCGTTCTTAATTTCTGCCGAGCCTACCGCACTGTGTCTACAAGCGCGAGACTCATTGAGAGAGGTTGAAAGATTTGATTAAAATATTTCAAAGCAATTCTTTTAAACGGTTTCAAAACAGACATGCTATACAACTATTGCGAATTAAGTCTTTATTTGACGCCTAAATATATAAGCTTATTATAAAAACTGTAACATTTTTGTTACATCAAATTTAATGACTTGGGGGTCGGTGCGTTGAAAGCCGTCGTACTTAATGAATATGTAAATCACGTATTCGTTTGATGTATAACTAAATAGCTCTTTAACAGTCTCATAATTAAACATATTAACATCAGTAGCTTCTAATTTTATATCTGCTCGGGTTGATACAAGTGTTTCGTACCAACATCGTAATTTACACACTTTATTGAGTAGATAAATCTATTTCTCCTCTTTATCTATATCTCGCCTTTTGGGTAGATCCGTTCGAGCAAGAGGACGCCTGGAACATGTGTTTATTTGGAACCATGCTAATTTTTTCGTTACGCTTAGTTTTTAATTCAATTCTATTCACACAATATGTACATTTAAGGCAAATTGTCAGCTTACGTGCGTTTCAGGAACGTCGCATACCTGAGCAAGTTCAAATAGCCGTTCTAATATGTGCACTATTTGCTTATACTTTGCCATCTTCTGAGCGCAGCTGTCACTCCTTTATCACTATATTACATATAGAAACGCAGAAAGCTCCGCAAGGAACGTCCCCTATAGGTTACTGTCACAATTTAGAATGTCTCTTAGGGTGACAACTGTGTAGAGATTAAGATCGCATCTACCCTTTGTATGCTGTGCTATTTCCTGACATCCGCACTGCTTCGCTTACCTAGACGGTAATTTCTGGAAAGAATTTCATTCGAGGAAATGAAAAATACGAATATTAGATTACCGCACACGTTAGTCGTAAATAGTTGTCTTGGGGTCAGCGGTTTTTTGTATTAGCGGTCCTAGGTTTCGCTAGCGGTCCTAAGATCTGGAAACATATATTGAAGTTGGCTGAAAATGAACGGCAGTTGAATTCGCGAACAATTTTCAGGCAAAAATTGTCATGTAATTTTTAAGCTTTGAGGTACTTTATAGAGTTCATAATAAACCTCCTCGGAGGCCGGAGCCGATGCGTCAAAGCATACAAAAGAGATGGTTCAAATACAGGGGCGATATGTTCGACTGGACCAGATTCGCGTTTCAACCGAGAATTGGTTCTCTTCTCGGAAAGAATCTCTTTCAGCGTTTGACAGGCAAGGCGTCCCGCTTTGATCTATTGTGATTTGCTGAGCAGGTGTTACCAATTCTAATGCGCTTGTTGACTTCTAAGGCGCTTTGAATGGCGCGCCAGAGAACGACTGATTGTACCAAGCGCACGCAGGCATGTTAAAGCTGGCATGGTGAAGCTGGTTTCGAATCCTTCAATAGACGGTCAAGCCTGTTTCTGTTCCAGCCACTTTTTGCAAACCTGAAAATCTCTTGACTAGGCTAAGTGTAGCGTATTTTTTGGCATTGACTTATGGGCGAGTTTGGCTGTGGACGCCTGGCATGGAAGTTACAATTCAGAGTCAATCTGTTAATACACACGTAATTCTTTCTATGAAGTGACCAACGGGTCGAGGTTTTATAGCGACATTGTATATCTGAATTGACATGAACGAAATTTTCGAAAACATTCAATCTTTAAGGAGCAAACAAAACGCCACTAATATTGACGCAATTTCGGTGTCGAAGCGTGGCCTCAATAGAGTGGACGTCCATTTGGATTCGGATCTTGGTGTGCGTTGAAATCGTCAAAGGACACTGACTGAAATCGGTCTCTTCTGCTTTGCTCGTTTTGTTCGTGCCAAAACAATCCCGTGACACGCGCAAGAACAATGGCTTGAGCAGTTTCCTTCAAGCAGCTTGGTCCTTCATAATGCACCTGGCCCGGTATGAACAGACCATTCAGTCCTAGATGCAGTCGTCTTCGTTCCGTTTTGCCGTCTCTGCCTTTTCCCTCGTCGGAATAACGTTCGTAAAAAGGTGCGAATAGAAATCAATGAAAAGCAGGAATTGCCTTAATGTGAAAGGATGGTTGAAGGCGTTAGGCTGTGGCGGCGGCGGCATTCCAGGCAATGAACGCAGCAGAGGAGAAAATGCACACATATGATTTATAGAAGAGTGGTGGTTGGGCACGGCGCGTCACGGCGCAAACAGGCCGACGACGACAACGTGGCAGCCACGAGGACGAAAGGGCGGTCTCGACATGAGGGATGGAATCGTCCGCTGAGACATCAGTACCTCCTAAAGACGAGAAATATGGATGCACGCATTGCTCAGCAAACTTGTGCCGTCAACATCGCTTGGCCACTTCTCGCGTATAGGAGAAGGAGCGGCGTACTCCCAGTTTGTGCAGTGAACACTACGACGCGTCGCGCTGTGTGCATGTCACCATGCTGATAACGCACGCTTGACACGCGAATAACACGTCCGTGGTGTGGCGGCAGCACAACACTTCGCAGAACAGACACCTCGCCCCGCATGGCCGACCACCAGATGGCACCCACGACCGCACTCACACCGGACCACCACCGATCCGGGTACGTACTAGAAGGCCGTCTAACTCGGGGACGTGGTAGCAGAACAGTGTCTATGCGTTGGACGTTCTATTTGGAGAAAGCCGCACTTGTGATTGAAAAACGAGCACTATTCATCGGAATTAGGGGGCTCAGTGGGGCAGAATACTGGGAAGACGCAGGGCGTTGAGAGACGGGTACGTGGTGAGTGGGTGGCAGTTCATTGCTCATGCAACTCGTTGCGCATCCCTCATCGCATTGGGAACATGGCATACGGAACACAATGTGATGATGTATTTATTGCGGTCTCGGCGTGTGACGTCCAAAGAGCCCGCCATGTGCGTACCACGACTGTGGCAGCTCCTGGTACGGCTTTGGTATGGCTTCCCGGAACAGTAAGTTTGCCTCTTCCCAGGCAAGGCATTGAGGGACGTAGGTGAGGCAGTTGTCACGTGAAGCAGACACAATACATCATCGGGACATTTGGTGAATGAAATCTAGGGAAGTTCAGAGCGATTGAGAAGACGGTATGACTGGATCTTTATATCAACTGAGGTAGAAAGGAAGCTGGCGGGGATCATCGATGATTGAGAAATACGTCAAATTAGTCGTCTTCATCGCTTTGCGTGGTCACGATGAATGTGTTAAAGCGTGTCACTCATTATTATCGTTCTATACCGGCTCAGTACCAGTGTCCAGTTCCGGCGTTCACGGCCACGCCTCGCACGGGGGAAGGAACCGTTAAAACCCGAGAGTTGGTCTTCGAAATAGCGATAAAGGTTTTGCTGGTTCGGATGGCGCCAAGGATCACTTCAAGTTGGGTTCTTTACATGTGATGGCTACATACTGCTGGGAAAAAGGTAACTAACTGTATGAGGAGACGCATAGAATCCCGGCTCACGGGTAACGCTCAACCTTACCCTTCGGGTTGCATGGGCTTATGTAGGATTTCATGCTAAAAAATAAACAGCAGCAACATTACGTAGTGCTTTCCTCGTTTTCCGTCATTGTGCGTTTTGTACGATTTACGCAAATAAATTTTTCGCCTAAAAATTGTTTCGTTCATTTTCACGTGCAAAGGGTCAGTGCAAAGGGTTTTGGCATTGCCAAAGCACAGCCATCGTAGGTTAGTGCTACTCTTTTAGAATTGCCACCATGGAATTAAAGTACAACGATTCTTTGAGGCAGAGTAGAGAAACATCCATTTATTACTACTATGAAACTTTTTTGAAGCGTCAGAATTCGTACCGGGGCTGGTTTTCTTAACACTAGAAACCCATACCTTAATTCAGAAGCGCTTATAGTGCACTTCAGAGCGGGGCTAAGTATAATATTTGTGGTTTCTGTATTTAGGATGACATGTATTTAAAGTGGATTTTCTCGCCGCTTTTCGTCTGCCTACTCAATTTTCTCCACGATAGCAGTACCAATACATGCTAAGACGTTCTCCGTTATATAAACCTAACTTGTCAACCTAAAAAACCGTGTATAAGCGTAATGTGATTGAGCTAAATAAGGCTTTGACGCATACAGTAGACGTAACAGCGTTCATTTTAGTATCAAATGCATGATATTTACGCTTGAAAATGCTTAGCGGCACTGTGCGAAGAAGTCAGCAGCCAAAAACCCTCTTTAGCCTTCACAGACCTTCGTATGAGGTGGCGTTCTTATAAGCGTAACGACCGTCGATCCTTTCAGTCTAATTGCTCAACTCCTTCTATCGGCGCGAGCTTCTCACACATCGCCTGTGAACACGTTTTATTAAAAGGCTGGGTTTCAAGCACAATAATCTGAAGTTTAGCCAGCATCGGATACTGGGTCGTGCACGTTAAGGCTTGATGCGTAGGCATCTGGTTTCTTTGATGTCCGCTTCAAGAAGGAATCTGCTCGAAACGCAAGAGGTTGAGTCTTTAATAAAAACTCCCTGTCAACAATATCGGACATGGTACAAGACTGATAAGGCACCCTTAAAGGAGGCAAGGGCGACGCATGTCGAGCCTGTGAGAAGGCAACCTCCTTTACCCCTGCAGGCTTCTGATGGGCTAGCCACATTTTTTGGATGTTTTTCCCCTTGTAATCACAGGGAGTCGACCCCTATAGCCTATGTAGCTAGCAAACCTAGCTACCTGCAACGACACGAGCATTTGGTATATTAAATTTTGCCTAAACGAAAATATGATAAATTACACACTGAGCTATAAAGCTGTGCTTCTCCTTCTACTCCACCTGCAAGTGACGTGCGAGCCTGCTCCCAACTACCAATAAACCGTTGTTGCTAACGGCATAAGGTAAGAAGTATAAAATAACCTATAGGGGAAAGGAGAATAAGGCAGCTTTAAAGGCCGGAAGAAAACTGAATCAAATGAATAAAGAAAAAATGCAAAAACAAACTAGTTTTAGTCACTTCGGCAGTCCTAACTAAAGTTTCTAAAATATTTCAGCAGAATTAGAAGCCAATGAGTACCACGCTATATATATATATATATATATATATATAT
>MNPL01005310.1:0-16146 GCA_002081605.1 Tropilaelaps mercedesae
TATATATATATATATATATATATATATATATACATATGTATATACATATGTGTGTCTCAAAAATGTTAATTCAGTATGATGTCTTAACTATATAACGGAACTATATAAGTATTATCACGTTCAAAGGTTGTTGTCCTTATAAATGGAATCTTATGAGGTTCACAATCGTTATTGAGCGAGAAATGATGATATCGGTGAAGCAACTTAGTACCAAATCACGGTACAATACATCTAGTTCTTATCGTAGAAAGAAGATAATTTATTAAGAACACCCATCCTATAATTGAATATACAGCTCGGTTTTCGCAAACTAATCTGACAATTTATTTCGATCCAGCGGATTGCCTCATGGAGATTTTGGAAGTACAGCTCCGTTTACAGAAGCGGTTTCGTACAGGAAACGTAGAGTTGAGGATGTTTTATGAAGCAAGTCTTCTTACGGAAGCCATACATGAGCTATACGAAAGCAATAGATTTCAAACCCGATTATTTGCATTTTCGTAGATTCACCCTATAAAGTATACTTTGTAGAGAAGAGACATTAATGAGGTCTACGATCGAGCAAGTAGCTGAAACCTTAAAGTATATCGAAATGTGTGTCGCGTTTGCTTGGCTATCATTTTCGTTCTGAACGTTTCAGTCTTGCTGATGTCAAGGAACATTTCTTTTTCGTCATTTACTAGCTGTAGAGGTATTCGTAGCTCGCGCAGATTTGCAATTTTCTTAGGTGTGGCAAACGCTTGCTCCAGTTAGGTAATTCACCCATCCAGTGTGTATGATATCTGTGTGCTTCAAGGTTCTCTAAAATTTTTAATATTATCCACCGGCCTATCGGATTCTATGATTTTTATTTTTTAACAAGCTTGCAAGTTATTTATTTCTTGGATTGTATCATAAGTTGTTGTTACAGCGGAGCCTTCCAGGCCGATAGTTCACAGCAGCCTGATAGCAATCAATGGATTTACAGGCTGCCCCAAGAAAAGGGACGTTGCCCTCTAATGACAATATGCATGAGGCAACTTATTGAGCTTGTTGGAATCGGAACGGTCGCTTCGCCTCCTCAAAAATCACACAGAAGTGAAGATCGTCAGGGAAGGCAGGGTGAGAGAATATACATTCAACAAGTAATAAAAATTCATTTTGCCACAACGCAAGCGGTCCAAAATATTGTTTTTTTATAAAACATGTATGAAATATATTTAATTAATGTTTCGCTGTGATGTTTTTTTAGACGATGTGGATTACTATGTTCATGCAACGCGCATAAAAACATTGCAAAAATCGTTGCTCTGGTCCGTGAAATAAAATCGTTTCCCTTTGAATGAAAGGTTAACACGGTCCGTTTTAGCGCGCGTGCGATAAACAGGTTTTTGTTGATTTATAGTCTGAACTCGGAAGTCACTCGCATTAACTGTTCTGAGACGTAAAAGAAAATAATGTGAAGACAGCATTTAACACTTATATGCTTGTATTTTAACTAATTCTGAGATGCGACCATGCCTTAGATCTTCAGATTTCTACTTAGGTCAAACTCACAATAAGCGGCCATTTATTGGCAGTGTGCAACATACACTTCAACAATGGCATGGCAACCAAGAGCTATCTTCTATTAGAAGCGCACATGTTCCACCTACCATAGGCGCAGACCGCTGGAGTCACTAGACATATAGCTGTATCCAATTTAAGTCAAGCAGATGCTATCGGTTTGACGAGCATAACTAGGTCAGTCCCCACGTCGAACTGTGGGGTATGCTCAAGGCTAAAAGCTCAGACCGAGAGCTGCAATTGACCTACCCAACTTTTCGCAGAGCTCATTCTACAAGAAGAAAATGATAAAGAGGAAGAGAGAAGCATCAAAGCAGGCGAGCCTCTTACGCTCCACTTCGTCGAGCCGGCTCGGGTGCTCCAATCGAAGCCGCTGGGCCACTCCCCCAGACGAGATTAGAGTCTTGTCCACGCTCGGACAGCCTTGCCTTACTGCCACACTTCTATTGCCGTTACCATCGGCCTCCTTCTCCCTTATGCCCCTGTGCTAAGGAAGGGTTCGTCCAACTTTCCACGACATTCGAATGCTTTGCCCGACACAAAAGCTTTAGAAAGCGCACAGGCTTGCTGATGACGGGTGGCTGCCAACGCGAGAACGCTGTAGTTCCAGCTGCATTTACATCAATATTGAATTTACGAAGCATCGACAACAACATTTTCTCTTTTTTGTTCCTCTGCAGGGCTTGTCATCTAGACCCTTCGATATCCACAGACAATTCGTGATCCACCTCCTGTTTATTCTCACTTATAGCTATTTCGATGCGTATATGCGCATGAGGGGAGAGTCTCGGTGGAAGCATTGGAGTTTTTGGTAGACTATACTGATATTGTCTAGCACTCTTAAAAATATATTTAATTTTTGCGTTGGCAGCAATTGGGGTGATTAGAATATTCATTACCCAACAAGGTAGAGCAAGATGCCAAAACCGATAAGGCCAATATGCTACATTTAAATATCTCAACCAGGAATGCTAGTTAAGTTTAATTTTTGTTTCCAAACGCACAAATAACGCATTAATTGGGTAATGACGGTGGTTTTATTCTCAGCAGAAGGCTACAGTCGACGGCTTAAGAAAAACGCCCCTACTGTTAAGTCATTCGTCTTCCCGCTAACATTCTCTGACATGCTTTTTGATATTGCTTTTGCAAGAACTCGCTACAGTCAGGAATGTCAAGAATGTGAACTGGTGGTTTCCGTCACTTTTGTCTAATCACTTGCCTTTTTTTGCCGTTCTTCAAGCGTCGCACAGATATTGAGCTTATGTAAGCATACGTTAGTTTTTCTCTTGAAAGATGCTTTCTTCCGCACTGCAACCGTGCGAGCTGGAAAACGCGATCTGGTCATAGAAAGATTAGTTTAAAAAGGACTGAAAGGCACTCACTAATGGATTCTCGCAAGAAGTATGAAAGAAGGACACTTGTTGGGAAGAAAGTTTATTGGCCTTTTACTTTCAGTGGTTTTTCTGGGAGGTCATCTATTCTGAATGGAGTCGTAACACACAAACCTAGAAAGGTAGAGTTTTGAGCTACCTTTTTATGAAAGCTTGGCATTATGTTTTTGAATACTGAATGCATTTTTAATATCGTCACTAAACATTAGGTATATGCTCGACGAGTTTCGTATGATTGTTTTGGTCAACATATATGAAACTACAAAAAAGAAGTGACGTGCAGCTTCCGTAAAAAATGCAAAACTGATTCCTACGGATGCAAATACTTTAATTCTAATCTTAGGAGCTCAAAATATTACAAAGAGGATAAAAGAAAACATTGATAATGCTCAAGTAAGGCAATTATCGCCGTTCGCAGCTTATCTCAGCACATTAACAGCCAAATTATAAACCCAAAAACAAGTGCGAAGCGGCCCATTATATACAGCTCACGAGAAGCCTTTTGAAATTCAAACGCAAGGTGATATGCAACTATACATATAATATTCCGTTCAATCACTTCTTATATTTTAGCAGATAGTTTAGGACAATTAAGTTCTTGGCCTGGTCCATCTTCGCAGCTTGATTGACTGCCCATTTAATCCATGCAATAATGTTGATTGACGACAGGCGCCCTTAATCAATTTAACAACGAAAGATTGGGTTTGAGATCATGGCATATGGGATACAATCGCCAACAAGTAGGCTACTGACTATACAAGTTACAAACTACACAAGTAAGATACACTGCGCCTTGACGCCTAAACATTTTGAAAACAACTCTTCGTCCTAACGGCCTGTTACGCCCCCTCCTCGTTATGGTAATGAACCTTGAAGGCGCCAACTGCTCTTACCATAAATACCTCTTACGTCTCTGCATAACACTGTGCGGAGAGATATGCTGCTAAACTAAAACTTTTGGAGATTCAGTGCACAGAAGTGACGGATCCATATGATCGTTAAGGGGACGCCAATTATGGATACTCTATTGTAGCCCTAATTGACTATAAACTTAATGGTGAATGTTTAGTTAAATTCTGCGTGGTTATGTATAAGTTCGCATGCTGCGGTGGCTGGGTGGCTTGAGCAGGAGTACATCTGCAAATATCTGAATCAGTAACACTAACATTCAGAGGCCATACAGAATTCAATACGTTTTTGAAACGAAAAAATAACGAGCAGTAAGCCATTGGCACACGTAGTTGAAGAAAAACACATTGGATCCAAAACAAACTGGATAGATATGTAAGCTTATGAAAAACATCCTCTGGTTATACTTTTATTCTTTTAACTTACAAATTTGACGTAAGCTTTGAACATTAACAGAAATTTCAGCAATTTTATCGACCATCCGTACATTACCATAACGAATAAATAAAAGGCTCGTGTTTTCCTACGAGCGTAGCAACTAAGCTCTTATACGTCTATCCACACTAGTACGATCGTCTTCAAATCGTTGCAGCTTTGATTATCATTTGAATGCGCTGATTTAGAAGCAGGTTTTTTGTACACTTTCAGTGGAATGTACAATAAAGACATATCTTAGCATTATCCAAAAGTGGCTATTTCCACTACACACATCTCTTTTTGTTCAAATAGCCGACTTCGTACTGATTACTAAAGGGCCCTCTTTACTGAAGACGCTGTACGAAAAACCATTGGAACGTTTATAAGAACCAACTCACCGCTATTTCTGGAAACTTATTCCGCCTTATTTTACAGTTTTAGCTACTGCCAATAAAACAAAAGTTATATTGTTCCAACTACGTCACAACTATGACCTTGATGAGTGGCAGCACAAGGTCTAGCGGCCAAGCTGCAGAGTTCTGAAATAAAACAATGCTACGAATACAGATTTCGGGTAGACACGTATAAACGAAGCACGTCGTGTCGACGCTCAGTATTTCGGGAAATCCGGCTATTCAGGTAAGTACATAACAACAGCGATGTAAATGCTACAAAGTTATTCCAATCCGAAAGTAGCTTGCACGGACCCGGTTCCGCATTATTTATGAGGATTACGTTGCATGGTTTTAGGAGACGTAAAATGAGCTCTTTTTGCCATTTAGTCAACTCTCTTTTATGCTGTACTGACATATATTTTACTATACCTTAATTATTAAAAAAAAAAATGTTAGGCGTACTTCCTTTGAAAAAGTCTTAATGAACGCTTAACGTTTTATCCAACTCAATTTAAGGCTGACTTGCTTGAATTGAAGAGTTTATGCTGTCGATTTTACGGTAAATATTATTAAAATGTCCCCTATTTAAGCTGGATTTCGTGTTTCATTTTAAAATTGAGTCTTCTTACTTTAACTGATTTATACACAACTGTTCTTCAGTTCTCTCTCCCAAAGTGTCCATTAAATTCAAACAACGGATCTCAGTTGTTGCACAAAGGGTATTCTAATTGTAAAAAACGGGTTACCATTCAAACGCTTTAAAATTAACTATAGCTTAGTTCAGATGCAGGTTCACTAAAGTTACATTTCTTACAAAAATTATGAACAAATGTTGATAACTTAGTATGTGTTTGATATGAAAAAAAATTAATTACCAAGAAGAAAGTAAAATTCTTATTGACTGATTCCTTTGATGTAGTATGGATGTAAAACAAATGCGTTTTTCAAGAACCTCACTTATGAGCCATTGCCAGTCCCATTATGAGCGTGCTCTGTGCTAACTCAAGATTATCGGAGTTGTTGAGGAACGGTTATACATTTTTAGATTGCTACCAGAGACTAAAACCGGTTACTATCGTTGGTAATGCGGCTAGGTGCTTGTGAGCTGAAAGAAATTGCTTCCGGGGATCCCTTTAGGCATCCTCATCATGCAAAGTTTAGTTAATATTATATTTCTGAAACACGATAACATCTATCAGTATTAACAAAACAGTTAAATTAAGCGATGCAAACTCTCTTCGCAGCAATTAAAGTTCTAACTAAATTAGTTTATTCTTCGGTTGATTCAGCTTCACATAGCATAACAGGATTGTGTGGTCGCTGCTATTATTCGAGTGATTGTATGGTGTGTTCTCCCATATTAATGACAGCAGGAGTCATCCTTCAAAGACGGCTGACGCTAAGCTCTCGTTTTTTGCAGACGTGATAACGAAACATATATAGCTACATATATAGGTTGTACATGATACCACAGGAGACTGTGGACCTGTTCTGTTTCCAATTGTCTAAATAGCAGTAAATGTTGTTTTGTGGAAAGTATTGTGAAAATCAAGCCCAGTTGCATCATATTTGCTTGACACGTTTGGTGTTATTCGAAGGCAGCACGGCTCAGAATGGATGCTTTCTAAGCAGCAAAAAACAACAGCGCTATTAAGGACAATCATTCAGCGAAAACCCGCGGCACGCAACTTCATTAGTTCCACGAACTGGTCAACATTCTTAGAACGTTCGCAATAATTTCGCTTCAGAACGAATCGGTTCCTTCCTCAAACAATTTCCACTGACAAGCGGTTCCATTCCTATTTCCGCCTAAGGTAGTAGCTTACGTGCGCTCAACTGGCAAGAGTGCACCTTTGATTACAGATATTCGAAAAACCAAGCGAATCATATAAATGAGAAAACAAAAAGACATTTTGCAAAAATTGGACGGCTGATCCAATTGCGCAATGAAATTCTCGTCATGTCCTGCGCTTATGTGGTGTGTAGGCTTCACTTAGTCGTTCAACCTATCTCAAATAACGACACCGTTTGTCTCCTAATTTTCAGTCATGAGGTTGGTTCATCCAGCCGAACTGCTTAAAGCTCTTCATTCGAAGCTTCTGAAAATCGTGGCTTGAATTCTTAAAAACCGCTTTTTCTAGAATTAATTATGGTGCACATTGAGATTTCGTACATATAAACGGAATAAATTTCAGTACTAGACAAAACGAAGGACAATGCGACTTCGAGACGTAAGCGCTTATCCTTATGATTTCAACTCCGGTATTTCCGGCTGAAAAAACTACATTTTCCGTATACAGATATCTAGACCCCGTTTATTTTCCGTATACAGAAATCTACCCGTTTGTCAAATACACAAAACGACATACAGTAAAATCAGTATACCGCTGTGTTAATTATATGTATTAGACTGAATGAGTTAGATGTCACAGCTGTCACAGTCAGTCATTCTACCGACTGCTCGTAGAGTGTTGATGTGGCAAGAAGGTTAGATAACAGAAAAGCAAAGCAAGTGGTACAAGAGTAGAATGATGCTGGCACGGCTTAAAGAACCTGAAAGAAACCAGACACCACGCCACCACTCTAGCGCAAGATTACTACAGGGCAATGGACATGACAGCACACGAACTTTCATTCATTGGCGTATGGTAACCCACCCACTTTCTATTTCTCTGGGAAAGCACAGCTACATATAACGAAGCCAATTAAGAAATATAGCCATAAGTTAGAGACAAAAAGAGAATAGAGTGTGGTTTCTTGGATTTGAGCTTTTTGGTTTTGACAGTCTTCTAAGAGTTGAAATATTTTAATCAGGTAGCAGTTTTAAGAACCTTCATCCTAAAATTAACTAACGTTTCAAGTGAATATTTTTAGATAACGCAGGTATTTTAGCACATATAAAAGTTTCCAAAAATGCACAGAAATTAACTTTAAGCTACACTACTGCTTTTTGCTGGCACCATACGCAAATGAGTTTCATGCAACAATCTTTCCTCATCAGTGATCCCCCCAAGCATATCCCTGAGAACCAAAGCTATAATATTATTAGATCACAATAGCCATAACATTTCTAAGCTGAATACATAATGTTTATTTAGGTCTGTAAACGAAGTGTTGAACCTGGCAACAGCTCCGCATATACGGTCTCAGGGCTCCAACGACAGATGCGTATGCAAATATTTGACTGTAAAATTTCATTATTCTAAATGAATAGGCTCTAAGATAAAGGCTGATATTAAACATACAGCACCAGTTATTACTAGCTGTGACGAACGCTATTACGGGAATATGTGGACGTAGCATTATCTGACGTGTATTTGCATGGTTTTGAGTATCATTCAAAATTCAGAGAATGCAGTGAAAATATTATATTCATTTTTTGAAATTTGTTTATGCTTACAAGTAATAATACCTCAATGTTAGAAGCTTCTCATGAATGTTCCTTGATGTCCTAAACTTGACAAACCTAGTATATATTACGATATGTAGTTGCTAATATACATTCGGCACGGACATAGTCTTCTAATTGGATGGATTCAGCTCGTAGCTTTCCAAACAAGTAATTGGAGCCTCCTTGTGCTTGAGAATGGCCTCTACGTATGGCATTCGTAAATTGATTCACGGATATGCCTGGCTTGGTGACTGTATACCGCAATACAGAGCTTAATTATAGAGGATATTTGACTAAAGCGAGCGCTTCCTTATACACTTCAATATTGCGTTTTGGATATTGCATGCTCAACTTTCTACGACGTTCGTTAGGATAGAGTGGACAATATGAAGATCAAGGCACAGATTGACCGTCCGAAACCAAACTCGTGCTTTGAAAAGGACTATCGTAATTATACTTCTAGCTACGAACTGCGTGAATGTTCTAATTATGCTTAGTATGAGGGAACAGTTGAACCCAAGTTGGAGAACAGCTCTATTCTTTGCACGCGATGTTCTAGCTTATTTATAGGGTTTAAACGGTCTATTCTTGACCGAAAAATTCTTAAGCTCGTCTCCGGAAACAGACCTATATTTTCCTAATGTTTCAACATCAAACTATTCAATTTTGCTGACCATTGCATCAAAGTACTTGCTCACCAAGCCCAAGAAACAAACAGAATTTTAGAAGTCTTTTTGAAGATCTATAGGAACGTATATGAAAACATAGGTTTCATGCAGGAATGCCACACCCGGTTCGCGCCACTGGCAAAGGTAGCAGTTTCCTGATACCCTTGTTTAGACGGGAAAAATGACAGTGGACATTCTAAACCTTTTATAATGAAGTATCGTTTATGAATTTAAACTATGTATTATGCTACCCACTTTATATCAAGTAAAATAGTTTGTATTCTGCATTTTCAAATAAGCCGTCACATACTTCTCAAACATATTGCAGCAACACTTTATCATTTCCCAATTAAATGAATATTGTTAACAAAGATCTTGCAAAGATTTTATACAACCTACAATCTGCGCTATGCAGAAGTTTTATCTATTAAACTAAGGATAAGATTTACGTACATTCTACTAGCTATAAACATTTTTAAAACAATGACTTGGTATTATTTTTGAAGTACTTGAAGTACTATTTAAAGAAAATTATATTCTCAAACAAGTATAATGCTGGTTACACCAATCAGGATCAGTCTTTTGGAGTTTAGGGTTGAATCAGGATAATTTTTTCTGGTCGCAGTTGGATTATTAAGGGTTAATTATTTTGATCAAGCATATCATATTTTAACTAAAGATAATTAAAGCGTCCAATGCAAGCGATAAACTATTTTAATCAAGTCCCATATCATTATAGTCCAATAAGTTTGTTAGTAATGCATTTGTTAAAATCTCCTTTTCGCTTTTCTCTTAAGTTATGGCTTTTCTTGCGTCCTCATGATCTTCAACTGATGGCTACACGAGATTGTAGTTTACTGATATTAGTCCAAACCACGTGTACATGCCCAGCTCTCGTCAGTGTCATCCTATTAGTGAAGTACAAGCAGGCCGAGGTAGTGCTCATGATAAAAATGTCTCTCTCTCCTGGTTCAACCCAGTTTGCAAGTACCTGTTTTCTGCTTGGTTACAAGTATACGACCCACTTTGCTAGGCGGCTTCACCCAGTGACTAAACAAAAAGTATCCTCCTTCAAGAACTACTTCTCTAGCGTACATAACACACTACGGAAATTATGGCCTACATGGGTAAACAAACTAACTAGTACCGCAGTTTCTGCGTGCAAGCGTTGAGCTCAAAAGGTGCGGCATATTTTTTAATGCATTCAAGAAATGTAATAACACACCACTTTGTAGCACTTTAAAGCATATAATATATTAAAGAATACTAATTCAGCTGTGCTACCGTATCAGTTATATATACTGTGTACTTAAAAATGCTTGTTCTCACGCTGAAAACAGTATATTTTTTACTACATAGAAATAGTAATAAGGTAGCAATAAATAAATAGCACTAAAATAATCGTTACTATTTGCATGGCTCCCACGATTATTCTGAAAAAAGTGTGCTGCATCTCAAACACCTACTTTTGGTTCACGCCTCGTGAAGTAACGTCTCTGAGAACAGCGTGAGGTATTGTTACTAAAGGAAAAACGTAAATTATAGATTTGGAGTGTTTGCAATGAGCCAAACTTAAATCTCGATCCCAACTGTCAATCGTTAGGTGACGTACCATCGCTCTTAGTAATGCGACTAGAAGCAATCTCGTGCAATTATTTTCCGCATTTTTGCATGGATTTTACTACATCAATAATCTGATACAATAACATTCATTGCAAATCTGCCACGACCCGAACAAATGAGGAAACCTTGCAAGCGGTGAATCGAGCTACGTGTTCTTACGCTTCGTAACACTGCCAATTTTTTAAATTACCACCTGAACGTACAATGTGACGCATTATCACATCTCAGACGAATTTATTGCACTCAGCACTGCCAAAGGTAAAATCTGATATTGCTGAACTCGTCACATTTAGTGGAACTAAATGTGGCAAAGTGAACTTTCTGAGTATAGAATTTAGCATGCGGATATGAAGTGTACATAGTTTCGACATGGTGTTATCTGCGTCTTGAGGAAAATACACATTGGCTTCAAATGCATTATGAAGCTATATCCAAAAGCCTATTTCTGTAGCTTTTACTTTTTCAGCGCTGATCATCAACCAAGGCAAGAGTCTAAGGGCAACAAATCATCCGTTTTATGACAAACAGCTACACCATTTTAATTTCCGTTGGGAATTGGACCTGTGTACGTTGCCACGTACAGATAAACTGACATAACAGGTTATCTAAGTCGTAAGAGCATTGTTTTCATCAAAAAACCCAAAGAGTGTGGGCGTTCTGGCCAAGTTGAAAACCTAAAAATTTGCAATACAGAATGCATTAGTTCTCTGGTTTTTTAAATTGATTTACTTTTAGCAAATAACTTGCTCAAGATGTAACTTCACGGTAGACCCAACGTATTCCAGCCGAAGAAGCTGTCTGATCCTCTACCCTTTATAAGTCCCGTGGCATGCCGGTTATCGATAGGCGCTGCATCAACAATGGCGGTCAACTAAAAGCAAGCCGCCTTCGGACAGAGCTATCTTAGATGACCAGGCTTTCGATGCATTTCATGTTAATTACAAACCGCTGAGTTTCGTCTATATTTAGCGACGACAAAAAATCAAAGGAGTTCTCACAAAGACAGACGATGTATGACAAACTTGTTCCAAACTGCACTTTTGAATTAGGACTTCTCTTACGCTTGTGTCTTGTTAGAAATCCAGTTGATAACATGCAGCCTTGCAACATGTCTTCTCATAGAGGTTTTATACAATTTAAGCTCCTGAGAAACAAACGTGAATGCAGCCAATGGCTATTCACCGATGAAGAAGCGGACGCTTTTTTCGATCGAGATACACCGGTGCCCGTACAGTTCTTTGAAAGTTTCCAAGAAAGCGCTGACATCGAAGATACCGACAATAGGCGCATGTTAATTCATTTAATAATTTCATTAATATTATTAATTCACATCAATTGTGCAGTGATCACCCCTTTGGATAGATGCGAAACAGCGCACTTCCAAACTGTCTATCTCACGCTGGCTAATTTGCTCCTAATTGCGATAAAAAAACTTTCCCTGCGGCGTATGATTCAGACGGAGTTTTTATCAATGAGCCAGTTTTGCATCGAAGTTGTACAACAGATTTTGATATTAGGAGACGTCGGCTCATATTCTACGAAGTTGTAATTAAACTTATTAAATTCATCTATTGAATCGTGAATCTCTACCGAAGAGCTAAATTATCTCTCATAGTTTTACTGCAAGTTTCGAGCCGATAACCTTCGACAGCTCCACGAGTAGGTTCTCTAGCTTCAATACTTCGAGCTAACAATCTTCCTGCATGCTTACGATATTACCATGCAAAGTGCCACCGCCAAAGTCCAGTAATGCCACTGTATACTCACGGTAGATAAGCATCGCCTGAGGCTGATACCAACACGAAGTCTTGTCTCAGTGCTTGGTGAGTGACAGTCCTGTGCTTACAACCCTCAATGCAGTGCATAGTTCCATATCCCTCGCATCTGTAACATTCCGTGATACTGTAGTACTACGGCGTACTACCTACTTGACATCATTATCGGAGTATGTAGTACTGCGATAGTAATATGGCTAGTTGGATTTATTACTAAACTAAGCTACATCAGCTCTATTAGCATTAGCTCATGTTTCTTATGCGCGTGTTTTTTTATCGTTATACCATTGTTGTCTCTTTTTCCCTTAGTCCTATACATCGACGAAGCTATTAAATAAAATCACCCTTTGCATTAGGCTATTAACAATAGCGTGTACCTGTACGAGAGGTGCATAGCGCTTCGCCTTATGGACACTCTTTGTATTTGTACGTTTGTCGAAATGTTGATAACCGTTTTACCTTTTATACTTAGTCTTATGCATTATTTATTGCTTCCCTGTTAGTTCTAATACCAAATATTGTTAGAGAACTCAGTGGTCGTATGAGCACTGGGTAATCGTCGGCAAATGGCGGACCGGTACTTGTCTCCCGAAAGGATCTTTTTCTTATGAACCGTTTAATTCGCCCAAATGTATGTTTATATAGTCGCCGAAATTCGCATACATTAATTAGTATAAATTTCGAAATTATTCTTTGTGTGAAACTGTACTTCACATGTTTAAATGCCGTTGTTAGATTCGCCTACATTATCAGTTAAATATGTGTCCAACAGTACCTTGAGCAGATATCTAAATATCTATTTACATGAGAAGCGTTCGACCTTTAACTATTTTTTTTGAGGGTACGTACAGTATTATCAGTCTAATTCAGTTCGTTTTAGCCCTGATAGTGAGGACAAGCCTGAGTGTGAGACAAAGACGTTTTCTCGGTATGTCGTTTACAAGTTCACTCTCGGTGAATTGAGAGACTAGACCCAATTTTACCTGGTTTCTCACCGCTGGTTTGGCGCATCCAATCTCCTTTTAGCTTGATTTTGAACATTAACCATTATATATATATATATATATATATATATAGCATCCCTGCAATATGTATATATATATATATAGCGTCCCTGCAATATTTAAATACGGCTAAACACGTTCGAAATGGGCTTACTTTTCGGCTTACCGGAAGCCGGAAAGTATTACCCATAGAATGTTATTTATAGTGAAAATACACTAGTTGTTTTTATAGAAAGAGTAAATGGCTGTTATGTGATAACTGTATGATGTTGGAGTTAACGAGCGACATTCGTCAGTAAAGCGCAAGAAGTCTGTTTCCGACCAACTAATAGAATCAAAGTAACAACAGTTATGAGAGGGTGAGAGGAGAACTCTAAGCAAGTGACAACTTTAGCCGATTAGCATACAACTTTGCCAGTCATTAGTCACACTAAGCGAGTCCAAATGCAAAACTTCATTCAGATATGAGGCTTTGTGTTTCTTGCTTTTAAGCTTATAATCTAAGTCGGTATCTTCTGCATGCCAGGACTGCGGCCGCTGTACTCCCTTCCTGTCTTTCTCAACCGCCAAACTCGTCTTTGCCAGCTGCATTCGTTGTACAAAGATACTTCCAACTTAATGTACCTACCAGCTCATTTAGCCATAGGGACATACAAAGCAACGCGTCCCAGAAAACGGCAAAGAAGAAGTTGGTCTACGTCGTCCCGAGTAAATGCGTTTTCGAGCTATGACGCTCCTACAAGAAACCCCACCCCGCCGATATCCTTTTTGTAACTCCCTTTACGACCACGCTTGCCGAAGTAATCACTCTAATTAAATTTGGTGTCATTGCAAGAACTGAGCTCCAACTAGGAGCGTACGTCGGGCACTGACTGGACCGAATGCTTCCGCCGCCATTGGCAAACTGCTACACGAGTCAGCAATTTACGTCGTTGCCAGTACTGTTACTGGGTCTGCAGCACACGCGGCCTGAATCATTGATAATTCTTGTGATTCATTTAATGCCTGTGGGTCGTTCATTTTAAGCTTTGACACAGGGAGATTTTCAGAGAGAAATGGATACAGCAGGTTAGTTCATGGAGATCGCTTGTCAGAAATGGAGCGAACTCGCGACCACGACAGAGCTGTTGGTTTAGACGTAAGGGAAAGGGTAGTAAATAGTCCATTATGCTACTATATCATTGTGGAAATACCTAGTGTTACTGTACATAGGCGGCGGCATTTTAGACCCAGCTCGCTTCCACGAACTAGGATCCGGCACTACAGTTGGATAATAATAAAACGAAATAGAAAAAATATAGAAATGAAAATACTTTTTTATTTATAATGAATCGAGTTTTGTCCGAGCTAGCTGACCAATGCAGAATAGCGCACCAACGCAAACTGTAAGCCTTGTGTATGATTAGAAAGAGAAGCCGGCCTCCAAGACGAAGTTATTGAGAGCTCGTATCCGAGCCATCGAGGAGGGCATTAAGAGCGCTCTAATGAGAAAGCGGCAGTCCGGATCTGTGTAGAGTCTGTTGATTCGATTTGTTTGCTGATAGGCGGGCGAGACTTTTCTGGACTCTATAGGGGGCGACAGAGAAGTCAGCGTATGAAATTGCAACGGCAGAACCATTTTGAAGAAAGATGGAGCGTTACCATAAGTTAGGCAAGCCAAGTCATGCTTGAAGGCACCGCTTGACGATGCTAGAAGTTCGTGCATGGCAGAGCATGAGCACAAATTGATTGAGACTTATTGCAGGTGATCCACAAACTACACTAGAAACCTAATAGAACCATCTCAAGGCAGCAGTAGATACCATACAAAAAACGATCGCATGTTCCTAAACACGGATAAGAACCCATATATATATATTTGTGTAATCCTACGCTGGATAGATATATAGAGCTTATGATTTACCGTGCTCGTATCTGGCAAGTACATATTTGGACAACATGTGAATAGCCTGAATATAATTAATTTTGGAAATATTTCTCTTTATAGCGGTACAGCTTCGGCAAAGAAGATAATGTTGTATGTGCATATAGCGGACATTTTTGTGTCTACATATCCTTCGAAACTCGGACACGCAAGAATAACTCAATCAAGGCTTAACGGCCATCTTTCAATTTCAGTCTTGCCTCTCGCATTACTAATATTGGTAAATCAACGCTTCAAACATGATCCACGATACTTCACTGACCACCTTCATTATAAACTATATAACTTGGAAGAATAATACAGAACAATAATGATATAATTCTGCAAGCTCCTTATTAGAGTTTCCATTGGCAGTAATCCATTAATTCTGTAGAAGATGAAGGTAGCATTTGTGCGTTAGAAAGGGGGAAAGGAACATTATCGTGTTCCACAGTGAGAGGTTTTTAGATACCAAACGCTGCCAGATGATATGACTCAGATAATATTTCAGATAACTTTGTGCTACATATATGTGAAAAACATTTGTCCAACGATTCCAGTAAGTATTAGGATTTGGATTTATTTTCTCTAGACGTAGCTTAGTTAAACCATCTGAAAATCTATTATAGTGCGATACAACGCTCGTGGACCCGTCTGCCCACGGTGAACGTTACGAATATATTCTCGAGCAGTTGCTGAATTTTCTGCGCAAAATGTTGCCTATTCCACTAGAACAAGTTAATAGCTGCTTCGACTTATTCAATAGTCAGTCGATCTCGACTGGCTGGCTCAAATATTTAACGCCAAGCTTCTCATACTGTTTCTTCATTAAAGAGCTGTATGGCGTATTTTGAAATGAAAAAACTTTCATATCGCTAGAATACTTATAATTATTGGGGCAGCATGTCAGGGAGGGGGATTCTCGCTACTCAACCTGACACATGCACCTGTTCCCTCCTACTGTCTGTCGTTAATAATGAGCGAATAATATATATACTGACATCCACCAGAGAAATATGACCCATGTCAACAAGAGAATTACTTTCAAGTTCCGGTCTTAGCCGCGTGAGAAAAGTTATTAGTCTAATTTTATATATATATATATATATATATATATATATATAT